>BMAU01019189.1:0-109426 GCA_019973935.1 Trichonephila clavipes | reverse complement strand
TGATTTAAATATAAACTTGTTTTTTCAGAATCGGCTATAATCTGATTAAATTCTTAAATTCGGTGCTGATAAAAACATTCATTTTTATTTTACCAATAGAGGTAAGTAATTGCATTCTCACATTCTAGAATTTCCCTTGTTCATGTAATATTCAGTCTTTAACTCTGTAATAAAAATGTTTTTTTAAAATCATTTTCCAAGTTTTGGATATTTGTATAGTATTTTAAACATTATTAACTCTTTTTTATCGGAAAACACCTAATAAATTAGAACACTTAGAATTAAATATATCATCATTATCTTTAAGCAAGGGGAAAAAAACCTTTATTTTTACACTGACAAACAAATTACGTCAGTTATAATTTTGGCTATAATTGTTAGAGAAGTGTGATTAAAATATGGAAAAATAAAGCATGGAAAAGTCTTCAATTTCTTTTTTTTTTCATTAATAAGAATTTTTACATCTTTTTATAGCTTTTTAGAGAAAAATATTATTCAATTATCTTTACACAGATATAAATATAAAAGTGCTTTTACTAAATAAAACAAATGCTTTAATTCATTTAAGTTGATACAGCACTAAAAAGAAAACCAAATAGAACCAAATAAAAAATGAAGAAATTTCAAAAGTGTATTAGCATACACTGAAAACGTACAAAAATAAAAATGTATTTTCAAATGTAAAAATATAATAAATGTATAAAAATAAAAGTTAAGATTTCAGTTTTTTCTTTAAAGGTGTTAGTTTGTTCTGAAAGATGGTGAAAATTTGATGTTATAACTTAAGATAAATCTATTTATTATCTTTACAATCACTCATTTTTGAGAATCTTGTTGTTTCCCTGTTTTGGTTGTTAAAAATTCAGGATTTATTTTCCACAAAAAAATTTTTTTTAAAAGAACAGAATAGTTATTTTTTTTAAAAAAATCTAGGAGTTAAAAAAGAAAAAAGTAATGAAAAAAAACATGTGTAGTAAAATAATCTATATATTGTACTGTAATTTTTATTCACATACAAATTATATCTCTTACTGGTCAATTATAATTTAAAAGAACCACAGTAAAAATAATCTTTTTGTATAATAAATCAACTCTAGAAGCGGTGTGATCTGATTTTAGAAACTCCCCCACCCCCTTCCTAAGGAGTTTAATGTATTACTACGCGTAATTTTCCCGCGAAATAATCTTGCATACGGTTGCTAGAATCCTGTCCTCTCAAGAATGGCGATCGACCCTTGGCTAGAAAAGAGGATTTGGCGTTCGATAATCTTCCACACCTTTTCCGAAATAGTTCTCCATTTTACCTGAAGGAAGCGCTGTAAGTGACATTCTGTGATTGGACCAAAATTGTGTGGAACGGGTTACTAGACAATATCATTTATCGCGCTTGTTTGGCGCATTTTTTTAGTTCAATTCTAAGGTGGGCGATAGTAAAGCTGTTCCAAAATGTTTATTTATTTAAAGAATGAGCTTGATAAAGTTTCTCAGGAGTTTGGAGGAGAAATGCTTGAAACTCCTGGAAATCAGCTATCACTTGTATTTGTATTTTCTCAGTTTGGATCACTTCATCATAAATTTTTTACTGAAATTGGATCAATGTTGTTTTCCAAGTTTGTAATCCGTGCACGAATAGTCGCTCCTGGTGATTCAAAAACTATTGGAGGTTATACATTTAGAAACTGGCGTTCACATATAGTTGAATCCTTTATTGGTTACCTTACAGCATCTGCTACTGTTGGTGTTAAGAAAGAGGATATCGATTCATTTGTAATACAGTTTAAAACTGTACTTTTAAAAGTATCTAAACATATAAACCAAAAATTGGTATGTGAAGTATTTAAAACTAAATAAGTCTGTGATATATATATTTCATTCTGTGAAAGATCCTCAAGAGATTTGTTAATTTAAAACAAATGAGCATACATATATATATAGGTGTTTTTTCATTAGAGACACAGCATTCATTGCCAAGTATAAATGTTTATCAAATGTATATAAGTGATAATGATATTGCTTCATTTAAGTAATTTTAATAACTCATGTTTCAGCAGTTAAATCGATGTGTGGAATATACTTTACAGATATTTATTCTGTCCTTAGAGGAGGATTGGTATCTTTAGTAAGAGCTTCTTCATATTTTAGTTGCTGCTTAAGTTAATGAAAAAGTATCTTTTTTTTTAAATATTCATATATATTTTGAACAAAAAGGAATAGATGTAATGAATAATTTATTTTTTAAATGCATTTAGGTGATAAGGAACTTTCCATCAAGTATATTGCAAAGATATTCAATTTTGATTATTTTCTTCTTGTCATATATTATACTGGTATACACTTTTCACTATTATATGTGAACATTTTAAAAATTCTTTCAGAGGTAGAAGTTTAATGACAAATCTTCAGAATTCACCTGCTTTGGAGATCTATTATCTGAAATTCTTAATTTTTTTAAATAAACAATTTGATTGTATATTAATGCATTTAGGTATTCCAGTTTTCTTTTCCATTCCTTAAATTAACGACTTCCTGTTGCTAACATATTATACAATCAACCAATTTCGCCAAATAAAATGACATTACCATTATATTAATTGTTTTGTAATATATGCAGAAATAGTTTTCCACTATTCTCTTCATATCTTGGCGTTTGGTGATGTCTTTTAATTTTAAGAAATCGGCCAACAATACGAGATTTGTAAGTACTAACTTCCCTATAGCATATAGAAATATTTTGTCAAATAATGTCATTGAGTGGCAAAATTTATAATATCATTCAATGTTAAAGATTTGATATAAATTTTATTGCTATGAATATCCTTGTGCTTAGTGCCTTAAGTTACTTATATAGATTGCTTTTCAAATGCAATTAATATACTGTGCCTTAAGATCCATTTGTTAATCAATTTATAGAATGTAGGAATTCTACTGCATTGAAAATATCCATGCTTAATTATGTTATTTGAAAGTAAAAATAATACTCCATGTACATTAGGATTTGTTGCCTACCATTAAGATAAACTAAGTATTTTTTTTTTCCGAGTTTCATTTCCTTTAAAATCATAGTTTTTTACATGTTACTTTTTTGCTCTGCTCCCTACTCCTTTTGTGGAAAAAATGAATTTATCATTTTAAATGTATATCTTTAAATTTTACCAGAACAAGAATATCTTAATTAAATTTCATCTTATATAAATATGTATTCATAAACAATTTACTGCATTTATTTTGCCAATTAGGGTGTAGTTTTATTACCATTCAGTGTTGAATTGAATTTGAAATCAGTCAGATTAGTTGTTTTTTTTAAAATCATGATGTGTATATTCAAAAACACATACTCACTTTATTTATTTCTCTATATACCTCTATCATACATGTACTTCTGCAATTGATTTTTCATATTCTTATAAACATATTTCAATACATTTTGAAAACCTGTAGTAAATGTGTAATTTGACCACAAAAAAAAAGGAAACCTTCAGTTCAAGTACATATTTATGAAATGGATTCTCAAAATGTTGTAATGAGGGTGGAGATACAACTCAAAGGAATATGTTGTAATCGAATTGAAAATACTATTCACATTAAGTGTTCATCATTTTTTAGATGCAAGTAATGTGAATATTAAATTTCTCTAGCACCTTTAAATCCATATATTTTTTGCTACTTATTTTGCATTTAGATCACCTAATTAACTTATTACTCATGTATCTTCAAAAAAATATTTGTAAAATCACATATATTATTATTAGAGAGTTTTTTAGATACTTTAGTTTAAAAATGAATTCTAAATAAGTAGTTCAGGCAAGAGAAGAGACTTGGCTAAAAATGTTGTCTTAGTATCTCTCACTATAGTTATGCAAGTAGAATATACACAAACTGAAATACTCTTTATTTAAAAAGAACAATTTGTGTAATTCCGATATCAAGATGAAATTGTAGATTTGAAACATAATTCTGTTTGTATTGATGCATTATGATTTAGTATATATGCTCCCAAAATAAATAATTCTGTTTTTATTTCAGATGTGTACAATTTAATTAATTTACATATATCAATAAATTTTATGCCTTTCGTTACAGTAAAAATATGTTTAAAAAAGCTATTCCTCAAAGAATATTGTTAATGAAGAACATTTATATCTGTTTAAAAAGAACCCAGAGAATAAAATTAGTTAATTTCCCTTTTATCCATGCATTGTACTATGTAACATTTTGATACATGTCTTTTTAAAACAATATTATACATACTTTAAAAAGTTATTGCATTTGTTCACAAGAGCCAATCAATTTAATTTCAAAACAGTCAAGTGACAATACTTAAGCTAGTACCATACATAAAGAGACCTTATGTTCATTAGCCTTTTAATGTAACATGTATAGATATATTTTAAATATTTTTTATTAAATTTTTCATTTAATTATTTATTAAAATATAATTGAATTGAAATGCTTTAGTTATATTTTTTAAAAAAATGTCACAATTAAAAGGTTATTTAATTTTTAAAATATTGTGATGAAAAAAAAAGTAATTGAAACTAAAAATTTGTAGATTTTATCAGTTTGGAGAATGGAGGTAGACCAGGGGTCGGCAAACTGTATTTCACATTTTGTGTAGATGTTAGCGGCTTTTCAGACTTCTAGCTATCAGATAAAAAAATAAGTATATCTACTGAAAATTGTGTTTTCCTTTCTCTGTTTGCTTATAATTATCTACTGAAAATATTTACTTTATTTGCGTCTACAATTAAACACATTTAACTGACTTAAAATTTCTGTGTATTCAACCTGTGCACCAATGGTACACAGGAATATTCCCTGGCTCTCTCTGCTGGAAATTAAATGTGATCGTGGCTCAGACTACTCTGGCTAGACTAACAAGTGGCTGCCTGAAATGTCTTTCCTATGATAGTGGCAGAAAAATCTACCCCTCTTGTAAGAAATGCTGTGACCATTCAGCTTCACTGGATCACATTCCGAGATGCATTGGACTTTCTAGGGAGGGGGGCGGCTTAACATTCAATTCCCTTATTATAGATTTTTAGGTGGTCAACAACCTTATGGAGCTGATCTGACTTATGTTTGTGAAATCTTGTCAGTAACGTTTGCATTCATGAGTTACGGGGCACTCTTGATTACGAGCAAGAGAAACACAAACTCCTAGCAGAAGTGACAAAAACATGTTCTGTACTTTGTGACACTCTTAAAGGACCAATAAAAAGAATTAAAATGTCTTTGATATATGGGAAAAATAAGAGAATTTTAATTATTAGTCTAAACATGAAATTTTGGATAAAAGTTCTTACTTTTATTTGCAAGAACAGTTTTTTTTTACGATACTTGCAGATTTAACTACCTTTATTATCATATTTTGACAATAGTTGTTCCAGCATTGAGCAACAGAAGTAAAAATATCTTCAATAGCTCTTAGTTTTAGAAAGAATGGAAATTATTCCATTATGTAAAGCTTTATTTAAATATCAATTGGAACACAGCAGTCTTGATCAACTGCTACACTTCCTTCGCTCTTCCCGTATGTGGCTCTGTGACACCTTAGTTATCTTGTTTCACTTACAACTTGGCTTTTATCTCCAAAAGTTTGCTAGTCACTAGAACTGATAAATGATTTTGAACCTCTTTCATTATATGTTAAGTTAAAAAGTAGGAAAGACATAAACAAAATATTTGCTCTTTAAGTTGTTTCTCAAAATAAAGTATAATTGTCGCATTGATTTTTATTTTGTAAATATTCTCAGTTCTTATTTTTAAGTAAATTTTAAACTTTCGATCACTTTAAAAACAAAAATCATGTAATTTTATGAACATCTTTATCTTTAAATTGGTTTTTTCATATAAGTACAGTAAATTAATGGCTCAAACCTCTTAGATAGGTTCAAAATTACTATCTGTTAATAATGAAAGTGAGAACTAAATTATGCAAAATGAATTTCTGAACAGGAAGGGGAAAAAAAAGCTTGAATGGAGCCGACTTATCTGTGTAAAATTAGCTTAAACTTTGTATTATGAGAAGGTGGCAAAAATAAGTCCACAAAAATTAAATGAATTTTCCAAATATTTAGCTACACAAAACTTTAATTTTTTTTTAAACATATTTACAAGCACTTAGCAGTATATGCTGCTTTGTACACTGCCGTGTTAAATATTGACGTCTGGTTTAAATTGAATCAAACTCTAAGTTTGAAAATTCACAAGGTTTTCCCATTGAGCTGATAATATAAAAAAAGCTTCTCTCTCTCAAGTGGCTTTAAATTTTTGTTTTATATACCAACAAAACCATAATCTAATTAACTAAAATTTATTCATACAGCCAAAGTTTAGATTAGTGAAGGTTATATGTTAATGCATAATTTTAAAATATACATTACATAAAATAAAATTAAAAAAATTATACTAATACATACTATCACTTTTTTTTAATTTCAAATTTAATAAAGTTCTTACATATTCACAGTGCACATAATGTAGAATTATAACTACATTACCAAATATTATAGCCTTTATATAAAAATTGTAATCACACAGCTTATGCTAAAAATAATAATTTTTAAACAAACACTATTACAGGCTTCGCAATATTACATAATTTGCATTTTTCAGGTAGCTTACAAGTATTACATATTACAGTTTTTCAACATTAGAATCAAATTTTGATTAATATTTACGTAACAAAATTTTACTATTAAGAAATACGAAATTTATATTTATGGCTAAATACTTGAGATAAATAAATATACTAGAATAAGAGAAATATTAAGAAAATCAAGAATATGTGCCTGGCATATCAAGAATATGGCATATAATACACACACCAAAATAGTTTAAATATAGTAAAATTAAATTTATATCGCACATAAAATTGGGAAATACATCCACAGTATACTTTCAATTCATAGCCTCTTGTATCAAAGAAAAAGGAAACTATGGAACAAACTTAAAATTTAAGAAAGTTTTAGGTTAATTTATTATTATTGATCTCATCAGGAGACATTTTAAAATGGAAAATATTACAAAAAGTTCATTTTATTAACAAAAAAACAAACTTTTAAACTATTACAAATAAAATGAAGTAATAATAGATGCAGGTTTTAAATGCCTATTCAAAACAAATATTGAACTTTTAACCTATCTTTGACAATTTCATAAATCATGGTTGGATATCACCGAATTCCTCTACAATTTATTGAGAATATATTTAACATACTAATGATATGCAAGGTGATATTTCAATGTGTTTCAAAAAGGGGGGAAAACAATTAACTTGCATTCACTGATATTAAAATAATGACACAACTGGTACTTCTGTATTAACTGGTATACCACTGGACAACCTTTGGTGAATTCCAACAAATTTCAGCAGTCATTAAACTATCAAATAGGCTGTTATAACTTAGAAACTGGGAATCTATGGTGATAAATCACTGGCATGGGTTAATATTTAAGTATTAAATATTTAATAATTATAATATTGGCTTTTATCACTGAATTTTTCTAAATATAAAATATAATTCATATATAAAAATCCTGAAAAAACTTTAAAAAAATATTTTATTGAAATAAAGTCATTTTTTTTATATACATAAGAAATATTTTAAATTAAATTATGAAATGTATGTGAAGTAGAAGGTGCTATTGCAATCCCCCAGCAGATAGTTTCGAGAGGGCAATGTCCCCGACGGGAAAAGGAGAAGCGAGAGAAGGAACATGAGAACCAGGGAGAATATGTTGAGACCACAAGGGAAGCAGACGCATATCGACAGAGCCGTTATATTTCTTTAAAAATAATGAAAGCCAATTAGGCAACAACGTTTAAATGTTCATTTAATTAATTAATTGTTATTCTACATTTTTATTTATTCTTATTTTAAAAATAAACAGATTATTCTGTCAAAGGAGTTTACGAATTAATCCCAGTAACATAACATGTATATACACATAAATTGCACAAAGCTGTAAATAAGGTATTAATATATCTTTCTAAATAAACTGGCATTCAAAATACAGCTTTTAAGTGGGGAAATATATATATAGATTTGATATGTAAGTTATTAAATTATTGCACTGATACCGCATATGATTAAAGATGAATTGATTAAGATATACAGATAAGCATATATTGAATTCTGTCAAAAATGCAAAACCTTCATTAAAAAATAAGTCGATAATAAATATTGAAATTTTATTTTGTACATTGATTATGTAAGTTAAAACAATTGTTATCCTGAGAATTCTAATTATTTTGACAATAATACATCACTGATGTTTTTTGCTGTTTCCCAAGGTACAATTGTGGCTTTTATATTCTTAGCTGGTATTTTTTCTAAGCATCTCAACAGTGGATAACCTGCTCTAGCGAAAATAAAATCATTAACTCCAAGATGAAGAGCAGCACATACATCATTTTGGCCATCACCGATGTACAATGTCCTGCTAAACTGCATACCTTCTACCATTCTTTTAGCTAAATAAGTTACTAAAACTGCACCTTTGCATAAGTTAGGTGGACATCTTTTACAAGAAGTTTGATTTTGAAACTCTCGAATTTGCAAGCAACCATCCTCATCAAATTCGGCAGGATTAGTAAAAACTTTTGAAATAACCTCATTCAGTTGAATATGACGCAGAATACTTTGAACAAAAAAAGAATTTGCATCCGAAAGGATGATGATTTCACAATATCCACTTGCATGCATTTGCTTTAACAGTTCTGGCATTCCTGGAACCAATGGCAATTGAGTCAAGCAACGAATGTAGTCATCTTTTGTTACATTATTTTTATGCATAAATATAAATAATTCCTTCATGTAAGCAGTCCATCCTTTACTTACTATTGCTAAAGACTCAATTTCTTCAGGGACTTCTTTACCATCCAATAATGATTTAATTTCCACATCAGTGTTGCAGTCTATTAATGTTTTATCAAAATCAATGCAAACTAAAATTTTGTGATCAGCCATCTAAAGAGATAAGAATCATATATGATCAATATAGCAGATATTAATGAGATTGAATATGAAAAGTAAATTGATTACACAGTTTTAGAAAGGATATGCAACCTAAAAATAATACAAAAATCTAGAAACTAACTCTTTATACAGTATTCTGAACCTACTAATTAAAGACAGTAGGAAAGTAAGAAAAGTCCTTACAGTTAAGCTTTAAACTAAAATCAACTTAAGTTAAATTAATCTCTCATCATTAAGGTATTTTTTTAAAAATAATTCAATTTGACTTGTTTGAATGGAGAGAGGTATAAAAAAAAGTATCTTCATACAATTTAAGCACAACAATTAACTGAAGAGAGATTCTGGGTTTTCATCAAAATGATCATGACACTTATTCTTTTAAGCAAATTCAATTTACAGGATAACACTGTTCTACCTGCAATATAATCAATGATTTGCATCATATTTTGTTAACTTGGGGAATTATACCTTCCACAGAAATTATCTACGCAACATACTCCAAATTTATTCCTGATATTCTATTACCTTCAAAGAACTTTTATAGAAAGCAGTATCAAATAAAACAAAGTTCAAAATTTTTTTACAAAGAAAGAAACATTTTAATATTTACTGATTGGAGAATAATTATGTTTGAAAAAGGAATAATAGCTTGTGTTGCTCCATCCCCCCATCAATCAATAAGTATATAAGAATATGTTTATTTTACAAGTTTACATCTAAATTTAAAACACAAGATTCTCATAATTTTCACTTAATATAGTTATTTGAATATATATTTCTTTTTAATTTGATTCAACATCAAATTACTGACAAATTTAAATGTAGGATAAAGAAGTGATGGATATTGATCCACATCTCTGCAATATATTAATTACTGCTGTATTATTTAAAATAATAATGGATCAATCCAAGACAAGATACTCTGCATAATAATAACAATAATAATAACATATACTTAGAAAATATTAAAAAAAAGTTTTCTAATTATTGTTGTACAAACTATAATATCAAGTAATTTATTATATACTTAGCAAAAGTTAATATTGTACTTTAAAATTCAGAAAAACCTAATTTGCATTACTTAAGGAAGATACATGACATTAGTTATTTATGGAATACATTAATTATTATTGAGTATTTAATCAAAAAATGTTTTCATAGTCTGGAGCCAAGCAAATAATTTTAAAAAAATTATGTATAATTACTTGTTATTCAGTAAAAAATGGATGTGAAAGTCTTATTCTATTTAACACAAATAATTGATTGACTGATTTGGGTGTAATTATATTCGGAAAATTCAGATTTTTTATAATTTGCAACGAACATTTTTCTTACTAGTAAAGATTTCTTAAAAACATAACAAAAATTACATTAATGTACTTTACCAAATTACAAGCACACAATATCATAAAATACCCCACACATACATATTCAAGGAAAACTAAATTACGCTAAAATTTTTCTACACATTTGCAAATAATTCTACTTTAGAATTCATCAGTAATCATACTTACTTTTTATAAGCCAGATGGATTAGTCAAAGGAATTAAACAACCTGATGAATCTCAAAAAATTATTTTCCTGACAACAGACATATAAAAATTATACGAAATACCAAAAATGGATTTAATAGTTTATATTAATAAATAAAATTACGTATTTAATATCAAATTTCACACAAAGACAAAAAAAATCAAATTTCAGTAAAAATTATTAAAAAAAATAAACGCACGAAATAAGTTTCGACACTTCCAGTATGTTCGAAAAAGGTGAAATTGTCGAATCCGGCACTTCTCCGCCAAATTTTGAAAAATCGCCAATTTGGCGCGTTTTTGCGTGTTGTGTTTCGGAATTGCAACCCTACCACAACACGCAACGCCGGAGCGCGAAATTCAAGATGACGGAAGGAAATGATTAAAAATTAGCATTTTAAATTTTAGAAACTGAAAATCGCTCCAAAAATCAGGCATTTAAAAATGGAAATATTTTCACTTACCTTTAAAAAATGCTGCTTTTCCCGACATTTATGATGACGATGAGTTGCCTTCTGAAATTATACCAGTGTGCTACTGCATATTTCTGAGAGCACCTTCCAAAACATTTTTATTTTTGCATCGCTAACCAAACGGTGTACGAATCCATATTACTCAATTCAAACCAAAACCCTTTCTTTACACTCCTAAACACATGATGGGTATCTTCTTTCACACTGAACTGAATTTTGCAGCACCATTCAAAAATCATCATTCACTTTCTGACCCGTTCTTTCTCTCAGTTCCACTCTTTTTCCACATTTTGGACATACATACGATGATCCAATCAAACCTTCTTTCATGCACCATTCTAAAACAGCTTTCTTTCCAAGCACAGGCAACATGGCAAAAAAACCTTTAACAATAGTAATCAAAATTTTTCATGCATTCATTCAAATTAATCCTAACAGCATCGCTGGACATCATGGCAATCTTTTGAAATTTATGTGGAGAAAGAAATAAAAATATTACTTGCAAAATGTAATTCCCAAAACGAAGCCGAACAGCTGACCTAACCGGAGCAAAAGAAATAACCGTTTGCTGTGTGACGGATTTTTTAATGAAAAAAAAGCTTTCTGCTCATGCGCGAGAAAGACCGTTGAAGAATTAAACTGTTAAAATAAATTTTAAAAAAAACCAATGAGATTGATTCACATACATTGAGACGCCTAGGCGAAATCACGAGACGAGGATAGCAACATATCCCCGCGTTTTGAATCAGTGTGTAAATTTCGTATGCTTGATATGTTTACTTCTTGTGTGGGAAGCTTATTTCTGAAATTTTATTTATTTTTATTATATTTTTGCATTACCCTTGTTTAATAATTAGGTATGAAGTATTTTTCGTAATTTTTTTAGCATAATTTTTGTTTCAGTTTAGTATATTTGCATTAGGTGTTAGTGTGCGAAGCCGGTAGCTTCTTGCAGTGTTTGTTTATATATTTATTAATAGTTCTAGATTATTTTTTAGCATCCTAATAATCAGTCCTTTGTTCATAAAATAGTGTAATTTATTAGAAACATGCAGATATGAAATGGTCCAATTTTGAAATGTTAATGTTTATACCTTTCATTCTCTGATTCCCTTAGTAAATACCAGCTACAAATATTTAATGTTTTTAGAAATACTATCTCTATAATTTCTCATAGAAGAGTATGGAACTTTCAGAAACAGGAAATGCAAGTAAATATAATTTTGGAAATGAATTTATAATAAAATTTGTCAATGACATGGATATATTTTTGTTTATTTAAAATTTTTCATACCTATTTCTAATGTTTAACAAGAGATTTATACTTAGAAATGCCTGTCTCCAACATTCAGAAAGAAATGAACTTGACTTTTTAAAAATAAATTAAGAAACATGCTTAAAGAAATAGGCTTTTTAATAAAATTATTTTAAAGTAGAACAAATTAAATTGTTTTCATGAAAAGTTCTGATATAATGAAGCATAAAATTCTTATCGGACAGTTTTATTCAATAATCATACTCATTTTAATATGCATTATTTATTGACACTTAATTTTAACATTACATGAATACACTATAAGTAAATAAAGCAGACTCTATGAATGTAACACTATACTATAAGGACAAATAGTGAACAAATAGAGGATCTAACTAACTAACTAATTAGATTAAATGAAATATCCTAAGAATTTTAAAATTTCAGATCTTAAACCTATACAATCAACTTTCTGAATTTACATAAAATAAATTAGAATACTTAAATCATGCAACTTTTTTTATAGAAAGAAGTTTCGAATAAAAAAATACACAAAAAATGGCAATGTAACTATTTTTTGTAAAATATCTCGATACAATTTTTTTCATGTCCAATACAATTTCAAGTACAATAAACCTTTGTATAACATTTGTTTATCATACCTGTAAAATTACATATTAAATACTAAAGCTTATTATATTTATTTTTAAACCACTCTAATTTTCCTTACATTAATTTTTATTTTTATTAATAAATCTTTACATTGCATATACTACCTCAAAATAAAATTGACAAAGGATTTTCTTTTTTTTTTTTTTTTTTGAATTTCACACTATATATATATATATATATATATATATATATATATATATTGCAAAATTCCTACAATCTGTTCCTTTAAAATATACGAAGCATTATCTAATGTTTTAATAGGAATATTTTATTTTTTTAGACTGAATATACCAACATTTAATGCATACCTATTTCTACCAGTTATTGTATGTATAGTGTTAAATATACTTCAGTTCATCCAAAATTAAACTTATTTGGATTAATGTATTGACATGTTATTTTGTTATCATTGATTATGCATCTTAAGTATCCTTTTATACATAATTATATTTATATTTAAAAAGAATTGAAAATGAAACGATATTAAGAAAATAGATTCAGAATTCTTTCTCTGAAGTTTCATGTTTGAAAATATATTAACTTCAAATTTGAAATATCAGTTACAGGAGCAACTAAGGAAAGATACAGAATAGTACCTCAATATCCTCAAACGTGTTTTTGCGGTAGTAAAGCATTTGGCTATAAGAGGTTTAGCATTTGGAGGTACCGAAGAAATTTTTGGTTCTCCTCATAATGGCAATTTTATGGGTGCCCTGGAACTGCTAGCAGAATTCAACCCATTCATTCGTGAACATATTGAACAGCAAGAATTGCGACCAAAATCATTAATATCGTACTTATCAAGAAAAATATATGAGCAAATAATTGAGATCATGGGCAAGCAAATCATTAAAACAATTACAACTCAAATATATAACAATTTCACAAAATACTATTCAATTGGGATGGATTCAACACCAGATTTGTCCCACAATGACCAATTTGCTACTGTACTATGATAATCATTTTCGGAGAAAAGTGTATGAAAGATAAGTTTCATTAATTAAGATTAGTATATACAAATCTATCTATCATTCTATCTATCTATATATATATATATATATATATATATATATAGCTACACAGGCCTATATTTATTTAATTCTCTACAAGAATTTTTAGAAGCAAATGGACTGCTATTGGATAATTGTAGGTAACAGTCATTTAACAACTCTGCCAATATGTCCAGTCGATATAATGGCATGCACAAGCTCTTCTCAGGGCCGGCGCTAACAGTTTCGCCACCCCGGGCAAAGAGGTAAAATGCCGCCCCCCCCTCCCCGTTTATAACAAGAATTAAATGATTTAACCTAAACCTTTCCCATGCTTAATGGTAAAATAAAACGTGAGCAAAAAAATTGCTACCAATAATGTTGAAGTTTTGATTAACAAAAAAAAAGTTATTAATTTATATTTTTTGCACTAAATTAAAATAAATTAGGGTTGCACAGAAAAAAGAAAATAGTCATTTCTAAAGTATAATTATGAAATACAGGTATTAAAAAATACTAAAACAAATTATAGAATCACAAAATATTAAATTTTGATTATATATTAAAAATACATTTATAACGTAGAGTTAATAAACTTAAAAGTGCACCTTTCTCACTTTTAATTCCGAGATTTTTTTATGGTTTCTTTAACATTAATTTCTGCTGCCAGTTCATGTTCCATGGCTATTGTTGTCAAGCCGTTTAGCCGATCCTCGGTAGTAGTGTGTGGAGCGTAAAAACTTTTCAATTAATTTTAATTTGGAGAAACTCCTTTATCCCCTTTCCACACTTATTGGTAGAGTAAGCAATACCCTTAAAACTATACCGAGATTTGGAACAAAATCCAGGTTCGATCAGAATTTTAAAATCTCGATTGAACTTTCTTTTTTACTTAGCAAAGCCAAAACTGCTACTATCTCGTCTGGCAGGTCCTGCGCGTTTATTTCTGGTGAATTCCCATCAGTTAACACTGTTTCTAGATCTTTACAGTACTTTAGTTCGTCATTTTGAAGAGTATACTTTAAATCACAAATATTGTATGAAAATTGGAAATAGTGGCTGTAAGTACTGATCAAACCAAACCTAGATTCAAGTGCACATTGATAGCTTTATCTAATGTGAAAACATAAAACTCTGCTTTATATTTCAAAGTAGGATCGTCTTTCGGATCCCCTCATGCTTTATAGTCGAAAATAACATTCCTTCTTCGAACTCTATGGAACATTAAATCTGTCGAGAGCTGAAACGTCCTCTTGCTGGTGTGGTGATACCAGCAAGGGATACCAGGGGGATACCAGCTTAGGTGTCATCCACGTCAATTGACCATGGTTCAAAATTACGTGGTCCGTCACCAAAAGCCCCCGTGCTTTTGGTGACGTTAGTGCGACGTTACATTCACTCACTCGCTCGAATTCTATGACGTGGCTTGGGGAGCTCAAATTTAGCCGGTATGTCAGTTTCGTTGGCGAGTTCTCAAGCATCGCACAGCATTTCATTAAATGGTGTGTCCGATCTAAGATTCTTGAAAAAATCTTTACAACTTTTCAAGAGCTCAATAGCAGATGGTAAATCATAGTCTTTTATCTGCAAGAGCTTACTTATAGGATTGATACAATTTAAGATTTTGTACCAAATTACAATGCAGCATAAGAGCTTAAATCAGGGGTGCTCAACCTTTGTTACCGCCGGGCTGCGAAGACATGATAGGTATTTCACGCGGGCCGCATACACATGACAGTTATTTCATGCGGGCTGCAACATGTGGATAATGGAAAAGACACACTATAAGACCAAAGCAACTCTGACAAAATTTGTAAAACTAATTTTTGGCTTTTATGTTAATACTATATTAACTTTTCTATCAAACACGCACACACAAACATTTATTTTTATGGCTTTTTTATAGTTATGGGATAAGTTCTATTTCCTTTATCAATCTCTTACTTACATTCTACTATTAATAAAACAAATTACAAAATCGATATATTTAATTGCTTGATTAAAAGAATTCCTTGCTTAATTTTTAGCACATTGTTCTCTAACATTGAATTTCTTAGTGCAATGGGCCATGACCGGGCCACTCAGGAAAGACCGGCGGGCCACATGCGGGCTGCAGGTTGAGTATCACTGGCTTAAATTGTTTTACACACCTTAATAGTCCAGAAGCCTTTATAGAGCTGTCAATCTCCGAATTATTACAAACAGCAAGTAAAGCATCGTATATCTCTTCTACTTGGTACTTTAGTGGTTTTAATGCATCTATTCGGCTTTCCCAGCGATTTTGTTTGAAATCACATATCTACTTTATAAATTGTGTTCATCATATTTTTATTTCGGTGATGCACATTTTGCTTTCACTTTAATTAAATAGTTTTATGCTAGAAACAAGCAAAAAAATAGTACCTATACTCTTTCCCATTAATTATTGTTCTGTAACACAATAAAACTTTAATTAAATCCTTTTTCTGTTGCTTTTTATTTCTGTCCTATTTTGAAATTCTTTCGTTGCTTTTTTAAAGATTTTAAATATTGCTATAGATTGGAACCTATTATTACTAGATTTTTTTTCTTAAATATACATACTAACGCTTTTAAACATTTTCACAAACACGAAAAATACATTTTAAAGGATTTTTGAGAAATATAATGGTAAAATGAAACAGTAAAAAAAAACTATTGCAAACTGAAACCATGGTTTCAGTTTGTAATAGTTTTTATGCATGGTTTCAGTTTGCACTAAATATTAAAAAGTCGGTGCACCGACTTTTTAATTTTTAGTGCACCATTGTTCTTCGAAGAGCCTCTCGTTTATGCATTGGATGGGTGATTATGTTCTGAAACTGTTTTGATATATTGAAATAGGAATTTCAAGTATTTTTTATATTTGTATTCGTTGCAATTAAACGAATGAGATTTAAAGCCTTTATGTATTAATCACCAGTAAAACATATTTTAATTAGATTGAAACTTAATTTTAAAAATGCTTTGGAAGTTATTTAGCCTTAAAGTCATTGTTTTTTGCTTATTACGGCTGCTAATTCTATATGTTATTTTGAGATATCACTATATATTCAAATTAATTATCTATTTAATAATTATCTTTTGAAATTTAAAATTCACGCCTGAAACTTTACAATTTATCTAAAGGATGTTTTTGCATTAAAAGTTTGTATTTTTTTAAAAATATTTGTATTTTTATTGGTTTAAAATCTTAGTCTTTTAAATATTTTCTTAAAATTTCTTCATATGAAACTGCAGATAATTAACTACCTGAATTTTTAAATTTTTCGAAATATGCATTTTGAGGAACTTTATTAGTAGCATACAAAATGTTTTACAATATTTTAAGGATATTATATATTTTTTATGTATTTTTATAATTAATTATACACATAATTATACACGTGATAAATTGTACAAGTAATATACATAATTAATTACTCACATAATTAATTATTAGACTGCATCGAATATTCCTTCAAATTGTTCGTGTAAAACAGAGGTTCCCAAATTTTTTTGTCTCATAGACCCCTTGCCATGTTTTTCGGTATGGGGTAGACCCCTACTTAATTAATATTGAATTTTTGCAAATTTATCAACTTAAATGTCTTTTTAACTGCTAGTACTACTACTACTTTAAAAGAATTAAATTTATAACTGATGAAGTATAGAGTTAAGTTTTAAAAAGCATATGTTAATTAATTAAATTAAAAGTTAATTAATACATAAAATAACTGTTGAATATAACAACCAAGCAACACACAATTGATTTTAATGAGAGGTTGAATCTGGCGCTTCAATAACAAATTTTCTACATTTAGTATCAAACTTGTCAGGTTTAACCTTATATATCCTCTGTTATTTATGTCCAGTTTCTTTTTTTTATTTTGGCGATAGGTAACTGTCTGAAACTCCTTCTAATAAGGAAAAATAATTAAAATCTTCCTCACGATATTCCATATTTCCGGACAAATAACAGGTTTGCCTTTTTAAAGCAAAAATTGCTGGCATCCGTCTCTAAACTTTAAAATCTTCATTGGTGCATATCACGATCTGTTCCTGTTGTCATGTGACATTTTTTTAATAGGACCATATAAATTCATTGCCTACTGTAGTATTACCATAGTCAAAGCATTCTCAAAATTGGTTTCAAAATCTCAATAAAAGGCAGTTAAATGTTGAACGTAGGTTAAAACGTGCTGACAGATTGTCTAGGTTAATTTGAGAAAATTCCGGACCTCCAATATTATACTAATTTAGTTTAACTCTGGAAAGAAACTTTGAAAGGGGTCCTGTTTAAAAAAAATTATGCTGTCACCTTGTGCGGTCAAATTAACCTCATTAAATTTAGTAAATGAATCTGCTATTAAAGTAAAATTTGTTTTCCCCATTTGATTAAATTTTCTTTTAAAATTAAAGTCACGATCTAGTTTAATAATAGCTAATATAACATAGACCCTCATTTACACCTCATTGACCCCAAAATTGTTTTTTCGCTGACGTGAACCCCTTGGAGATTATCATAGACCCCTTGGAGTCTATATAGACCATTTTGGGAATGACTGGTGTAAAAGATCTTAATTAAAAAGGTATCGTGCAAATTCCTCTTAAAATGCCAATTGTGATGTACCTCCCCTTGGAAGTACATCTCTCAAAGCATCAGCGTGAGCTAGAGGTGTAGGGATTGCGAAAGAATTCGGATCAAACATTATCTTAATATGACTTTATTAAGATATTCAACTTAAACTTTTTGAACAAATATAATATTAATAATGAATGAGAGAATCTAAGATGACGCAATACGCAACACACAATATAATTCAGACCAATCTCAATAATTGAACCGCCTAGTCTTCAAATATAATAAAAAGTAAACAATCCTATTTTATATCTACCTTTCTGCCATGATCAAAAATCCCAAATATTCAACTTGGTCAGCTACCATCACTGATTTGGAAACATTTATTCGAAGTCCATATTGCTGGAATCTTTCAAATACCATTTTTAGGTATTCACTGTGTTCCTCTTCCGTAGATGAGGCAACAAGTACATCATCAAGATACGGGAAAACAAAGTCGAGTCCATACAGTACTTCAGTAATGAAATGTTGGAAGGTTGAAGGAACATTCCTCAGTCCAAAACTCATAGTATTGAACTCGTACAAGCCAAATGGGGTGGTTTTCTTTGTCTTCCTCAGCAATACGTATCTGATTATATGCCTTTACAAGATCTATCTTTGAAAATATTTTTTTATCCTTCAGGATGTAATTAAAGTCCTCAATTCTAGGAATTGGATATCGATCTAGTATTGTCTGTGCGTTGAGCCGCCTGTAATCACCACATGGTCTTAATGTGCCATCCTTCTTATTAACCAAGTGCAATGGACTTGCCCATTGAGATTTTAAGGGTCTAATGATGTCGTTGTCCTGCATAAACTGGAACTCCTGCGTCGCCAGTTTCAACTTATCAGGGGCCAGTTGCCTTGCCTTCGAATAAACCGGTTGGCCAGTTGTTAGAATGTGGTGCTTTACTCCATGTTTGACAACTCTGTTAACCAAGTTTGGCTTGGTTAAATCAGGATACGAGTTAAGCAGGTTGAAATACTTGGAGGCTCTATTGACCGTGCTGAGATCATTATTTTCTTGGATGGTAGCAACTTCTCCTTTAATCGAAAGATTTGTTCCTCCATCGATTAATTTCCTTTTGTGCAGATCTATCAGCAACTGGAATTTTTGAAGGAAATTAGCACCTATGATTCCTCGCTTAACTTTGGCAATAATAAACGGCCACTGAAATGGGCGTCTTAGGCCTAGATCCAGTGTGAGAATTTTTAGACCATATGTTGGAATTTCAGTGCCATTAGCAGCATACAGTTTATATTGAGAGGCTTGGCACTCACCTTTCGTTTTTGTCCAAGGGAGGATCGAGACATCTGCTTCGCTATTCACAAGGAATTGATATCCGGTTTCTCTGTCCTTGACAAATAACCGGGATTTGCGGTCTAAAATGTCGGCATCAGGACTCGCCGCGGCGTCTACTGCTGGGACTCGTTTCCCTGCTCATTGAAGCTGCACGGCTGTACGCATTTACCAGGGAGGCACTTCTTCCCGAATCGGAAACGGTAATAGCAATATTTTCCCTGAGGAATGTAGAGGCGCCTTGATTTGCTGCGACTTCTACTTCTCTGATTCTGATGATGACTGGAGCCCTGGACTTTTCGTTGTAGCTTCAAAGAGGCAAGTTGTTCTTCAAGGCTTACTGATTTAGACAGGAGTTCATCCACTCCTAAGGAATCTTTCTGAACCACTGCAGCATCAATTGTTCTTGGCGCCATCTCCACGATCTTGTTAGCCAATGCGCTATTTTGTCATTTTCCAGTAAATATAAATCACTGTCACCAGTTATTAGATGCTTGTTTCATAGCACTCTAATAAATACTCAATAGTGTTGAGTTTTCATTAAATTCATTATTCAGACTTTATCAATATCTACTGGAATTTTATTCTGCGTGTTCATTCAACACCGTCAGCAAAGCTATCTCTACACGTTGTGTAGAAAATGCCACGTTTTTCAGTATTTAATACAGTTATGTTGCAGTTAAGCATAATATAATCGATACAAGTACACAAGTAAAAATATAAAATCTGAAATATAAATTATGAGGATCATTTTAAAAATTAACAGAAATTAAGTGCATTTATATAAAATAAGTTTAAAAATTATTATTTAAGTTTAACATTTATTTGAATAGAATTAATTGGGACTATCTTGCATCATACCACGTTTCGCCGATTCGGAAACAGCTGACAGGTGTGTTGGGGAGTGTTTTTGTCTCAGGAAACCAAACGAGGATGTTGACACAACTCTTTTATTTTCACACTCTGTTGCTCAGGGAGTATGTCGGAACGCTTGCGATGGGCACCGTAATTCCGCGCTCTCGCTCGTCTGATCTCCCCCACACACTCTGAAACCCTTAATCCTCGTTTTTCTTAATACACTTAATCACCGCCGCGCGGCGCCCACTGCGCATGCTCGAACATACCCCCTCGGCCTTGCAATATTAATATTCAACAATTGCACAATACAGTTTCACAATTCACAACAAGTTTCACAAAAATTACACAATTGTTTTCAAAATTATTATATATATATGTATATAAGGTACTATAAATTTTCAGTAAAAATAAACAAGTTAAAATTACAATAGCACAATTTAAAGACAGACGCATAATTTCTTAAATGGAAATTAACCTTAACTATTTACATCTATAGGTAGAATACAAATCTTAGTTATAGGCCTCTTAAATTCTCCGGTCTTTGTTTTAATTCTGACTGTTCTCACTTTACCATCAGAACCATGATAGACCTCAACGACGCTCCCTAAAAGCCAGTTGCAAACTGGTGTAAAATCCTCCTTTACAATTACCATTGTACAACACATTACATTGTCCTTCTCGATCATCCACTTTCCTCTCTGTTGGAGAGTATTCAGATAATCGATACTCCATTTTTTCCAAACTACCTGAATTACCTTTGTTGTTTTCTGCCAACGGCTTAATCTATTGTCACTAATATTAACTACTATGGGGGGGCTCAAGAATAGAATTAATTGATCTACCAATCAAGAAATGCACAGGCGTTAATACCTGAAAGTTATCAAAATCATTGGATATTGGTGTAAGGGGTCTGGAATTTAAAATTCCTTCCACTTGGATAATCACTGTTTCAAACTCCTCGTATGCGAGTCGGGATCTTCCCAGTGCTCGCTTGAGGTGATATTTCACTGCCTTTATGCCCGCCTCCCAAAGACCTCCCATATGTGGGGCCCTTGGTGGAATAAAATTCCATTCAATACCTTCCTCAGTGAAATATACCGCCAGATTTTGATCTGGAAAGTTAAGGGTCTTATAAAATACCTTTAGTTGAGAATTCGCACCAACAAAATTTGTTGCATTATCCGTAAAAATTTTGGAACATTTTCCTCGCTTAGACATGAATCTCTTAAGGGTCGCAATTATTGTATCCGAAGTCAAATCGGAAAGAATTTCTAGGTGGATGGCACGAGTCACAAAGCAAATGCAAACACAAACATAAATTTTATTCAAAACGCACTTTCTCTGGTGTTTGTAAGTTACAAAATATGGACCTCCAAAATCTAGTCCAGTTACACTGAATAGAGGGGCCGTATTTACTCTTTCATAAGAAAGATTGCCCATTATTTGAGAAGAGGGAATTGGTTTACACTTGAAACACACCACACAAGTATGAACCGTTTTCCTAGCTAGGTTTCTACCTCCTAAAGCCCAAAATCAAAATGTTACTGCATTCAGCAGTCCTTGTGGACCGACGTGAAATAATTTCTTATGCAAAGTTATGAAATATGTTTTACTCAATTTAGAATTTTTAGCCAGTATAGCTGGATGCTTTTGGCTGTAGGGTATGGAAGCTTTTTCCAGCCTTCCACCAACTCTCAGGATTCCTTTATCATCCTGGAATATATTCAAAGATTTAACATTACCTGACGGGTCACTTAAGTTAATGCCACTCTGATCCTGTTTAATAAGCCAGGTTTCTGCATAATTTACCTCACTTGTAGTTAAAGGTCCCCTCTATTTCCCTTGGATCTGCAATTTTCAATAAATCTATAAATATAAGAAACAATATGTATTATTTTAAAATAATTATTAGAAAGGTCCATAAGATGGTTGAAAAAGTCAAAATTCTTGGAATTCAGCAATGAAGTCTCCAGAGTTCTCTCAGACACCCTTAGTTCGCAGTCAAAGTCATCTCTCTGGGTTGGTTCTGAAATGACAGTGGTTGAATAAGCACTCTGTAGAAGAAGCTCAGGACCATGCCCCATAGAGAGTCGTCACGAAGCTCCTCAGGAAGTAGTCTTCTAGATAACACATCTGCAGGATTCTGTTCTGATGCAATGTGATGCCACTGGTCACAGGAACTTAGTTGATGTATCTTAGACACTCGATTAGCCACGAACGTCTTCAATTCTCTTGATTCTCGATGTATCCATGAAATCACAATAGTCGAATCCGACCAAAATTGCACAGCTGTAATCTGAAGATTCAATGCCTCCTTCACCTTCATCCATTTAGCGGTAAGAACTGCCCCACACAGTTCAAGTCTTGGAATGGAAATCTGCTTCAGAGGGGACACTAGGCTTTTACTCATTACGAGACACACTTTGACTTCTCCAAGGGTAGATATAGACTTGAGATAAATGGATGAAACATACGCCTTTTCCGATGCGTCGCTAAATGCATGTAACTCAATGCTCTCCGCTCTGTGAATTACAATACATCTGTCAATAGACATGTTGTTCACGGCTTCCAAAGAGTCGATAAATTGACGCCACTCCTTTTCTTCTTTAAAAGGAAGTTCATCACTCAATCCCAATTCCAGCAACCACAATCTTTGCATAAATATCTTTGCCCAAGTTATGATCGGTCCGAGGAGACCCAAAGGGTCAAAGATTCTTGCAATAGTAGACAAAACCATTCTTTTGGTGAATGAAGTTGGCCTTTGTTGCTCTATTCTGAAAAGAAAACAGTCTAACTTAGGATTCAAAATTATTCCTAGCGCTTTAGTCTCATCAGACTCCAAGAAATCATACTGTTGTAGATTGGAAGTTATCTCGGATAAATTTCCTCACCACTTATGAAGATGCATCCCTGCGGTCTTGAACATTTCTATTAATTGATGCTGCAGCTCGATTACCTCTTCTATACTCTCGGATCCCGATAGTATGTCATCCATGTAGCAGTCACTCAACACCACAGGAGCTGCTAAAGGAAAATTATTGGCTTCATCCATCGCTAAATGTTTCAAAGTTCTCGTGGCTAGATAAGGTGCGCTAACTGTGCCGTAGGTTACTGTAGTTAACTCGTACGTTTTTATTGGCTCTCCTATGCCCTTCTTCCACAGAATTCTTTGCAAACACGTTTGCTCCAGATGTATGTTTATCACGCAAAATATTTTCTCTATATCCGTAGTAAAGGCATACTTGTGCTTTTGGAAGCGAACCATAATGGAAAAGAGGTCTTCTTGGACCAGTCCGCCATTAAATTGAATTGAATTTAGAGATTTCCCACTCGTTGAAGGACTTGATGCATTAAAAACAGTTCTCAGTTTAGTTGTAGACTTTTCGGGGTGATATAAACACCATGGTGTGGCATGTAAAATGAAACTCCAGATCCATCCACCTTGATTTCCCTCATGTGGCCCAAATCCTCATATTCCTGTAAAAATTTCTCATACAGGGACAAATATTCTTTATCTCTACTTATTCGTTTCCACAAGGAGTTTAATCTCTGAATCGCGGTTTGTCTGGATTCACCAAGACATGAAGGATCTTCTTTTAATGGCATCGCCACCGTATATCTTCCCTGGTCATCTCTCGAATGAGTGTTTTTAAAATGGACTTCACAAATATCTAATTCACTGGTTTTAACAGAATCGATTTCTACATTTTCGATTTCCCAAAACTTCTTAATTGAATGCTCTAGATTATCCGCAGCTTGAATAAACCCACAATATTCTTTTCCCTTCGCGTCGGAAGAAGTAGATCCGAAAACGATAAATCCGAAAACAGTGTTTTGAAAAATAGCATTTGAACCCTCCATCTTGAACTGTCCAGGTAACATTAATTCATAAAATACTTCTGCACCTAATAGCATTTGCACGCACTCTGGAATATTGAAATTTTTGTCAGCTAATTTAAGATTGGGAATATTATTCAGATTAAAATCGATTTTCGTTGTTGGAACAAGATCTCCCGTTATTGCTGGTACCAAAAAAAAGTCTAATGTTTTAATGTAATTCCCTTCTTTATTACTAATAGATACTGCAACACGCGAGTCTATTGGAATTACTGTTTTGTTTAGTCCCGAAACCGAAACATTAATTTTGTATTTTTTCAATCCAATTAATCGCATAAGCTCCTCGTTAAAAAGTTCGAAGTACTTCCACTGTCTAGAATTGCTTTGACTGGGAATAAACCATTTTAACATTTTATATAACAAATTGCTGAGCTTAGCAAAACACATTTTTTTTGTTTATACTCGTTGCGGTTAATAAGTTATGCATTTCTACTCGCGACTCGAAGACTGGCGCTGATGTGTTAAGAGATTCAAAGGTGGAATTCGTTACTTCCTGGTTTTGGTCTGTATAATGTATCGTTTTATGATGTCTCTTTTGACACTCAGAACAAACAAATCTCGATTTACAGTCTTTCGCTCTATGAGATGTAGAAAGGCAATTAAAGCAAAGGTTATTAGTTTTAATCAGATCAATTCTCTTATTTATGGGAAGTTTTAAATACACTGCACACTTATATAATGGATGCGATTCAGCGCAACAAATACATTTAGAATCTTTAATCTCACTTTAAAATACCCTTGCCGCGTTTTTCACTGGATTATTTCTAGTAAGAACAATCGGCAAAGTTTTTAAGCTCTTTCCCCGAGAAGTATTATACAAGTCTATTTCTTTGGCAAGCTCTGGTGGGCGAAACCAATCATTTCCTGCTCGAACGGAAATGTGTGACGCTACCTCTTTTTCAAGTGAACTGAAAATTTTGTCGGACACAATAAGATCGTTTAAGTTGTCAAAATCAGAGACCTTCCTTAATTTTAAGTAATACTGCCAATTTGTAATTAAGCGAGAAGTATATTGAATATATGTTTCATTTGGATGACGCGTAGCTTTTTTAAATTGTTCAAGGAATTGATTTGCACTTGGCTCATATTCTCTTAGTATTATTGATTTTAGTTGTTCATAATTGTTAAGCTCGTCATCTTTAACATATGTTAACACATTTGAAGCTTTTTCTCCCAACAAATTTAATAAAATCTCCGACTTGAATTTCTCGGGCACATTTTTTGATACAAAGGCTCTTTCTAACGAAGCGAAAAAGAATGCCCAGCCTTCATGTCTATTAGGCACCTTCACCGTTAGGATTCGAACACTTTTCACCAACGCATCCAGCGTGTTACAACCCTCACCTGTTCTCTCGTTATCTGAATTAACTCTAACATTTAAACGAGCTAGTTCAAGCTCAAGCTCCTTTTCTCGTAACCTATTTTCCGCTTCTTTTTTACGGTCTTCCTCTGCTCTCTTACGGTACTCGATCGTATATTGAATTATTTAACAAATTCAACATCCTCTTTAAAATATTTATTTTCTTTAATAATTTCAGTTAACTCTCAACGATTGTTACTTTTTCAGCAACAGTCTCACCAAGTTCAAGAGCTACGATCCGAAGATCTTCCTTACGGCAGTTCTTAAACATTTTTCTAAAATTAACTTAGTCCTCAATTTATAATAATAAAAACACAAAAAAGACCACTACTCACGTCACCTTGAATAGCTCACTTCTCCGGCTCGGCTGGACGGACCATGTTGGGGAGTGGTCCCTATGTGTTTTTGTCTCAGGAAACCAGACGAGGATGTCGACACAACTCTTTTATTTTTACACTCGGTTGCTCAGGGAGCATGTCGGAACGCTTGCGATGGGCACCGTAATTCCGAGCTCTCGCTTGTCTGATCTCCCCCACACACTCTGAAACCCTTCATCCTCGTTTTGCTTAATACACTTAATCACCGCCGCGCTGCGCCCACTGCGCATGCTCGAACAAGGTGCAACCATCTAGTGAGAGAAAATCTTTACAAAAACTGTCCTTTACAAATCTTTGAACGACGAACTTCAATAATCATCCACTACCACAACGCACGTCAATTGTCTAACATTCCTTTTCACTACCATTACATTGCCATTACGCTTATTCTAAGATCCTATATTTATCCTATATTATTTGCATCTCTTCACTTCTCGTTTCTTGGATTTGTTTGGAAAAGAGTTGCCATTAATTCTGGCCCAAAGAACCCAAAGGACTTGTTAAAGAAAAGACGCGTAAGACGTCACAATCCTCCAAGAAACAAAACGTGATTTATTCGAGGGTCTTAATGGCCCTTAAGAAATTACGTGCCTAAATTTTATTCTAACCGTTAATTTCTAATGCTTCATTTAAATTTTAATTTTTACTATTCATCTTAAGTTTAATTTTTAATATTTCTCCTTAATTTGAATTTCCACAGCTTCAATAAATTTTACTTAATTAAATAGACTAACATTCAAAATCATGTATTTTAATCACGGTAGATTCTCACATGTACAGAATAAATAGACGTGTCCCATCTGGGTAACAGAGCCGGGAAAAAACCATACATGACTTAAGGCACCCGACTAGGTTCGAAGACCAATTTTTTCAAAATTGATTATCAGAAGAATTTTATTATTTTAAAGAACATAAATAGGCCTAAAGAGTTATAATTATGAAATAAATACCATGCATCACCTCTGTTTCTGAAAAAATTATTTTAATAAAATTTTTAAAAAATTTCAATTTCAGGAAAAACAGCGTAAAAAATATATATTGACATAATGTAATTTTTTAATTGCATTGATACATTTATTTATCCACCTGAAGTGTCGCAAACCGCAGGTTAAAAATATTTTCAAAAATAAATATTTAATAAGCATTCGAACTTCACGTTAATGATTTTTCGTCAAAATTACTTTTATTCTATGCTAAAAGGACTATAAAATGTTATCAAGTGTAAGTATCTTAAAAACTGCGGTTTGCTACACTCTCAAGGGCTTATAACATAAGTGTTGCAAATTTCATTAAATTTTATATAATTGTTCTGGAGATATCCCAGTTTTCGTGCAAAAACTATCGTGAAAATTTCATTTTTCAAAAAACACATTTAAAAAATATACTTATAAGTTACATAAAGTAAATATTAAAAAAACAACTTAAAATTCTCCAGTTTTATAGGTAATTCCTTCTTCTTCCTCAATTTTTATGTTTCCTTTTTTTCGAATGGGCCTAAGTTTTCTTCTGGAGGTTTTTGCTGTTGGCAGTGAGTGACGTTTTGAGTTTGCAATACGTTCATTATCGAAGATTTTTTGTCCCCGTATAGTATAATACCCCGAAACAATACCCATTTCATTTAATATGGATATTAATCCCTGAAAGCCATTATTAAACTGCACAACAGCAATATATGCTCCTAAATGCAATGTTTGATGCTCAACGAAAACTTCTTTTGGTAATATCTGCCACAAAATTGCATTAAAACTTTCGTTCGGATTCTGAGTTTTCCATGTAAACATTTTTTTAAGATATTTCTGTCACACAAATCCATATAAACAGGCTTTATCGTGTTAACAATATTTTGTGGCAGACCCAAAGATTTATCCTGGTACACAATATTTGAAGCTTTAGCCCGTTGAAATTTACACCAACTTTCATCTCCGACAGGGCACTGTCCATGTTTTGGCTGATGTTTTGATGAGCATCAATGAAAAAAGGCAGCAATAACAGCAGACTGCATTTTTTCCAAATTCCCAATATTGCTTCGAATAGCAATCCCATAGTAATTTTGTAACTTATTAATTAAACCATCAGTTAATTTACCTTTCCCCGAGTCCTTTATTTCTGCTTTTCAATTTTCGAAGCCTTGTTCCAACTCTTTTGAATATGCCCTATACATTCTAGCTTCGTAACAGAATCTTTCCGTAAATGTCCTTCACGGCATCAAAAGCTTTGGAATCCCCATCCCCATAATAGTCAGTGTATCGTAACATTCTATGATCTTCCGACCTCTCAAAAATACGATAAGCCCCAACCGGTTCCATGCTGGAGGAAGATCCTTTATGATGATTACACTGCAATTTCACATTTTGTTGTTTCTTCTTTGAATTACATTTTCTACAAAACTGAGATAAAGTTTCAAAGTCAATAATTTTCCCAGTATCAACAGATATTGCACTAACACAACCATTTAGCGAAGAAAACCACGACGCTGCCAGGTACCATCCACCGAAACACCACAATTTACAATATCATGTATAGATTTTTTTAAATTGCCTAATACCTTTTGCTGCGTCATTCATTATTTTTTCTCCAATGGAAATAGCAGCACTGAGGAGTTTTTTTTTCTTGTTGGCGGAATGCAAGCTTTGAGAGAAAGGGAGGTAGATTCAAAACAGCACAAAGTTTTCTTCCTGCTGAAACACCTCTACCAATCAATCTTAATCCGTAAACAAAACGAGAATTAAGTTCATTCATTTTGTCTAACTTTTTTTAGAAGTACAAAATGCCGATATGAAACTGCAATTTTTGCAGTGCAAAGAAAAGTTTGAAGATAATCCAAACCTTGAATCTTCTACAAGATAAAGGCTTCCTGCTGTACACATTTTTGTTGGGCAACACAATAAGGAAAAAATACCAATTAAAATTTCTAGATCAATCAATCTGTTTCCAGTTAAACGTTCTGAAATGTTACTTACCTCATTACTTACCTCATTGCATTGCTGCAGCTTCAGTGAACTGGCGGTCATAATTTCTTCATTAGATGAAGCAGTTTCAGTGCTTGTATTTTGGTTTCTGTGAAACTTTCGTTTACGGGGACGATATGAGCGACATTTACCCATGATTTCAGGTAAAATAAATTAAAGATTAAATTAAAATAATTTAAATTCTAAAAATAAAGCAAAATAGAGAAAAAAGAATTAAAATAGGCGTGGTAAATCTAACGTCGAATGTAAACAAACACGAAATAGCGATAGTCTTAAAATGCCGTTGCCAATCGTTTGCAACAAAATTATTTGAAATAATTATTAGCAAACTGTGGCTTAGTAAGCAGATAATTAAAATTTGGTTTTTTGAAACTTCATTTTAGGGAAATAATAATTAAACACTGCATATGTAGCTCACTTCCGGTCCAGATTACATTACTTCCGGTTTCGTTTTCAACTACTATGACTTATTTAAATTGATATAATTAGAGTTCTAATTTACGTAAAATTAAAATAAAGACTGTTTTGGAATCTTAAAGGCTGGGGCTTGATTTTACAATCATAAAAAAAAATTCGACCTTTTTGTCAAAAAACACTTTTTCAACCTAGTCGGATACCTTAAATGGTAGAAAGAACGAGGCCCACACGTCTCTTAACTAACTTAATTCTACCTAAATGTTTACTTAAATTCTAACAATTTTTCTTCTTTACATCTCTTTAGCTTCGTTCTTTGTATAGGTTAATTTCTTATAGACTTCAGGGTCTGTTAACCTGAAACAAAAATCTCTTAAGTACTTTGAAAAAAAAATTTTTACACATTATGATTACATTTCGCAATTTTTATACAGTACATATCACTTTTAAATTGTAACTAATTTCTATACATATTTTTCATCTGGTTCTTTCAAAAACTTCCCCTCAAATCGCGTAGCGCTGGTTAAACGTTATGTTAGTATGCTATCTACGCCGCGTTTCCCCAAACCAGATGTTCCTTAATATGAAACAATATAACAACACATATATATACACTATACAATTACAAACATTTTTCAATAAACAAAACAAACAACCAAAGGAATTGTCGTATCCCAGCGAAGTCATAACAGAAGTAAACAAATGCATTTTTACAGTTGTTTTCTCCAGATTTTTACAAAAATTTTACAAGACAAAAGCTTTTTTCTTTTCTAGAAAAACGCTCACTGTAGTGTCCACTTTTGCTTGGGTTCTAAAATTTTAATTATCCGACCGTGACTTGGCTTTATTGCAAAAATTCTTCCGACCACTTGTTCGAAAGAATATAAAAAGAAACGATACACAACCTGGTTCTTATGACTTGTAGTTGGCGTTTCCTACCAAGACCTCCAGTGACAAGAATTTCTTTGTACACGTTCCTCTCCTTTCCTGGTCTTGCCGTTGTTGATCACCTCCACGTCTGGCATTCTTGTTGCTTGATCTTGTTCGCTCCTCGATGTATGGACTATCGTTCCTTTCTCTGCCTTTTCTGGATAGAACTGGATCTCCTTGTTGTGTCTTCCTCTCTATGGTCGGTCGGGACTCTTCTCTTTTTCCAATTCGTGGTCTAAGGTTGTAGCCGCTTGTAGTGGGCGTCACTGACTCTTCCCTACGGCTTTTCTTTCTAAATTTTGTCAGACTATGACTAGTTCTGTAATTAGACGACAAAGCCCTTTTATTCACTCTATGCTCTGATCCCTTCTGAACCTTCCTTTTTGGTCCTCCCGACCTAGATTCATGTGATCTCTTATACCTTAATCGTTCATTTTTACTTTTTTTAATCATTCTATCTTTGTCAGGCCAAGAACTAGGTATCGATCTGATAAGTGGTCCGCGCTTATTGGTCTTATTTGTGTGTTTCTCTCCCTGATTATTTCTAAAACTTAACCCTTTTTCTTCCAACTCACGCTTTACTTCTGACCCTTTCTTTTCACCATCTCGCGAGTCAGTTGATCTCCGTCTAGTCTTATTTCCTATGATGATATATTCGAACCTGATCTACATTAATCGTTAACCTTTTTCCCGCTTTCCATATCACTACGTTGTTATTCTTAACATCTAATACTCTATACGGACCTTCAAATTTTGGTTTAAAATTAGCTACTACTTTTCTTGTTGCTGAACTTAAAGGATGTGTTGCTACCAAAACCCAATCATTCACCTTAATTTGCACATCACGCCTACGTCTATTATAATATTTCTTCCATTTTTCCTGTTTAGTTTCTGTGTTTCGTCTAGCCTCCTCAAACAATCTCTCAATATCTCTTACTGCAAATTCCGTTCCGTCTGATACCATCACTAATTTCTGAAAAGGCGTAATTAACTTTCTACCTAAGAATAATTCCGCAGGTGTTTTCACCGCTGTTTCGTTTACAGCCGTGCGAATAGCATAAGCAAACTCACGTAAGAATTGGTCCCATGTGTCATGTTGTTCATTGACATAATTTGCAATCATTTGCACCAGATCACGATTTACGCGTTCTGTTCTATTACTTGAGGTGTATAAACAACAGTCTTCACATGCCTTATGCCTAATCTCTCACTTAAATTCTCAAAAATATCGGAAATAAATTGGGAACCGTTATCACTAATTAAAATTATTGGAGCTCCAAAACGCGATATATAATTATCAAAACAATTATCTGCTATAACTCGAGCACAGGCTTTTTAAGGGGTATGATTTCAGCCCACTTGCTGAAATGATCCGTAATTACTAATATATATCGGTTGCGTCTTACTCTGGACACGGGATACGGACCTAACAAATCTAATGTAACTATTTCATTTGGATAATTTGATACAATTGGTATTAACCGACCAGCTAGTAACGCGTTCTTATAATTATTAATTTTGCACATATGGCATGTAGAGACATATTGATCAATACATTTTCTCATATACGGGAAATAACAAACATCCCTTATTTTATGATAAGTTTTAAAACGTCCGAAATGACCTGCTAATGGCTTGTCATGAAATTCTCTCATAATTTCATTCCTTAAAGATTTTGGAATGTATACTCGCATTTCTCTCAATGACGTTGCATATTTTGCATAAAATAACAAGTCTTCTACTAGCCTTAAATCGCGAGACCGATTCTCACATATTGCCGCATTAACCGAGCTATCTTCTGGGTTTTCTAGATATCTATAGATATGACCTAATTCTGGGTCTGTTTTTTGTTCTTCTATTAACTGATTTCGTGACGAAAGTACCAAATCTCTGATTATTGCACAATTAACTTTCTCTCCTATTATACTTTCAATTGGTTTTCTCGACAAAACGTCAGGTATTGTATACTGAGTTCCAGGCCTATGCTCCCATTCTATATTAAGTTCTGCTAATTTTAATGCCCATCTGATCATTCTATTTGACAATTTTTTTACCAGTCGTTAAATGTGTTAACGCAGCGTGATCTGTAATAACTTTAATCGGCAAAGGACCTAAATATGTTCTGAATTTATTCAGAGCCCAAACCACTGCTAACCATTCTCTCTCTGTCACCGTGTAATTTCTCTCCGCTGCACTAAGCGTACGAGAAGCAAATACTACTGGTCTCTGCTCTTGGTTTAGAACCGCTCCTACCCCTATTGAGCTTGCATCCGTAAATAATTCAAAAGGTTTTTTGAAATCTGGGAATTTTAAAACTGGCGCTTTTGTTATAGCCGCCTTGACCACGTCGAATGCTTTCTGCGCCTCAATCGACCAAATATATATAAATCTCTTTAATTTTCGCTTAAGATTATAAAGCGGTTCGCAATAATCGGCATAATTTTTAATAAATTTTGCGTACCATTGGGACATTCCTAAAAATTTCGACTCCTCCTTAGAGTTATGTGGAGGTTTCATTTCAACTATAGCTTGAACTTTTGTTTCATTAGTTTTAATTCCCTTCTTATTAATAATTAAACCCAAATATTTTTAACTCTTCACAACCAAATTTACACTTATCTTCATTTAACGTTAACCCCACCTCATGTAATAATTGAAAAACTTCTTTCAAATGCTTAACATGTTGAGTGAATGATGGAGATGATATGATAACATCGTCCATATAAACATTCACAAACTTGCCTATCACGGGTTTGAGAATTATATCTATAGCTTTCTGAAAATTAGGAGCCGCCCCTGACAAGGCAAAGGGAATTCTGCAAAATGCGTATGTACCATTTTTCGTGACAAATGCGGTTTTAACTCTGTCACTAGGGTTCACGGCCATCTGAAAATATCCCGACCGAAATCTATCCCGAGAATACATAGGTATTCTAAATCTGGCAACACATGGAACAACCAAGGCTTTTCGAAATCCCGTATTCGAATATTTAATTCAACAACTCCCATATTTCTAAATTTAGCTCCTTGCACCGTGATCACCGTGATCACCTGAGTACTCGATTCCTTTACTTGTTTGTAAAAAAAATATTTTTGGTATGTCTCTTCCAAAATTAATGACTTCCCCGCTCCAGTGTTTTATAACGCTTTCGTAAAAGTTTCGTCTAATAAAATAGGAACATATGGAAGTTCTACCGGAGACATACATATTGCTAAAAGTTTAATCGGTGACTGATTTATCGACTGCGTCTGATCACCTTTAATATTATTCACTTTCAAAACATTTAAACGTCCTCTTTGTTTTCTACTGCCTCGACTAAAATTTTCACTCGAACCCCTATATCTTTGGTCCCCTCTACTAAAATCGTCATTTTGACCTCGATTTCTAAATTGATATCCCTTATCGTTAAATCTGCGATCATCGTTTTGAAACCTATTCCTGCTCTCGAACCACTGATTTCCTTGACGGTTGTTCTGATGGCTACCCCTATAATCATTTCTACCATTATTTGGTCTATGTACCACTTCAGAATTTCTCCAATTTCCTCGATTATTACCAACATTAGACATCCTACGCTCATTCCAACCTCGTCCTTCCACGTTATTACTATTTCTCGAACCCAATGTTGCCTTGCACGAATATCTTTTGTCAAACTTAGCTAATACTTCTAATAATTGGATCGCGGTTTGTGGATTACGCACCTCCACATAGTCCTGCACTTGCGGCTCAAGTCTAACGAAAATATTATCTACAAGAGTTTCTCAGACATCCCCAGTTCTAATTTCTTATGTAGTTTAAGCAAATCGTAAACAAAATCTGTCGGCTCCTGGTTCTGTCTTTGCTGAGACGTGGTAAAACGGGTCTCCAACTCCTTTTTATTTTGGATGGCAGGGAATGCTTTCGACAATGCTGCTTTCAGCTATGCGAAGTCCGTGGCTGTATTTTGCATTAACGTCGATCCGAATATTTGGTACCAATCCAGGGCTCTACCCATGAGATGACCTTTTAAATAAGCACACGATAAGTCACTGGGTATTTCAAGTAATTTAATTTGGTTATCTATATCCTCTAAAAATTCGGTGACGTTCTCCGACCCAGAAAAATATACTTCTGGCCAAACATTAAATCCTCTCTCGTTTCTCATCTCGGGGTCATATAGATTAAACCTAGTTGGGCGCCATTGTGATGTACCTCCCCTTGGAAGTACATCCCTCGAAGTATCAGCGTGAGCTAGAGGTGTAGGGTTATCGTAAGAACTAGAATCAAACATTGTCTTAATATGACTTTATTAAGATATTGAACTTAAACTTTTTTTTAAACAAATATAATATTATAAATTAATGAATGAGAGAATCTACGATGACGCAATACGCAACACACAATATAATACAGACCAATCTCAATAATTGAACCGCCTAATCTTCAAATATAATAATAATAAGTAATCAATCCTACCTTATATTATTCTGTAATAAACTTGTCTTTATCTACAAGGTATGCAGCCTTACGTTTAACTTCTAATCGATCACCAATATGTTTATCCACGACACGTAGAACTTGAATCTTTGAACGACGAAGTTCAATAATCATCCACTACCACAACGCACGTCGATTGTCTAACATTCCTTTACACTACCATTACATTGCCATTACGCTTACTCTAAGATCCTATATTTATCCTATATTATTTGCATCTCTTCACTTCTCGTTTCTTGGATTTGTTTCGAAAAGAGTAGCCATTAATTCTGGCCCAAAGAACCCAAAGGACTTGTTAAAGAAAAGACGCGTAAGACGTCACACAATAACATGCAAATATATATATATATATATATATATATATATATATATATATATATATATATTGTTGAAGTTTTTAAAATTTAATCTTACAAAATAGTGTCTATCTTAACAGTCTTAGAATATACATTAGAAAAATATGTTTACTTCACATTTTACTTTCAATGAAAAGAAAAAAAGTGTCTATATATGTAAAATTAACTTTTTTTTCCTTTGAAAATTCTTTTAACAGTTTGAAGCAATATGAATTAAATATTTAGCAATTATAGTTTATTACTAAACAAAATTATCACAATATATCACGATTACAAAATATAATCATCATAATAAATATATTGTATTACAATTTCGAATTATTGTTGTTAGGATTCTTTATATATGGTAAATATTTAATGAATGTACTCAAAAGCTCATTAACTCTCTAAGTGGATACCTTCCTCTTGAAAAGTTATTCCGAAAGCGTTAACTCTTATTTTGGAAGTTCGCTTTAAAAATGCAACAGACTTCTTTCCTTTCCCCCTTTTAGAACTTGGGAGGTCGAACGGGGACAATTTTATGACCTAGTTCGGTTCCTTTGTCAAGTAAGAACCAAGAGATCAATCGTTTACAGCTAGCTGTTAAGTTGACTTGGGCAATCTTGTATGAAAGCTGTAGTGGAATTCGGTGTTTCTTTCTCCTATATGTTCAGTCATAGTAAATTTAAAACAAAATGAAGGGTAAAAAAAAGGAAAAATGAAATAAATAGTATGTTAGAAGTTGAAAAATAATTAAATTTATTTTTCTGTCATTTTTTAAAAAAATAAAAAAATGTGTATATTCTTATCTTTCTGTTTCTTTTATTACGAGGAAAAATGTCACACATCGATAACTACATTTTCACACAATTCAGTCATTACAAAGTCTATTGTGAGAAAAGTTCTCCCTACTTAATTTTGTCTTTCAAAACAGTACACTTAAAACAATTTTGTTCAGTGAAGTTAACCGACAGTTCCACAATGTATTCATACCAAATTTTAAAAACAAATTTAACACTTGGAAATGTATCCTGTATTATACACAAATATTTCCTGCTGTAGGGAAGATATAGTATGAGATGTAGTGGGCGGTTGTGAAAGAATATTTTCGTACGTGTAGACTATTCTTGAAAATTTAAATATCACTGAAGCTGATCATATAACTGCAAATGAGCCTTATTTTAATGTGTGCTGGAATCAAAGTAAAACACTTTACAATATTAAACAGCCTATGGGTTTATACTCAATATCAAACTATTCGCAAAATGGCTTACAACTTATTTTCAAATTGTAAAGAAACTGAAATATAAATATATCTTACTGCAGTCAAAAATATTCATAATATGTAAGAATCCTATTCCTCCACTTATTTCAGTACATTTTAAAAACTGTAGCTGAATGCAATTTTTTATATTTATAAACGAGGCATAAAAGCTTACACAGTCGTAAAAATGTCTTTATCATTTTTAAATACACTACTATAAAACGTATATGGATTGTAAGATCAGTCGTAAAATCCTAAAAGCTTTTAGAGGAGCTAAAAACATGTAATTTTGGAATGATAAAATGTTTAATATAATACACAAATATACATGTTATTAAGCAAATACATTTGAAAAATCAAACTTCCTTCTGAAAGAAACGTAATTGAAAGAAAAATGTTTAATTGCAAATGAGTGGAAATACATGTTTATCTAAGGGGTATCCCCAAAGTGAGGTAATCCTCAAACTTAAGACTCAAACTCAGAAGCACAACAATCCATGAGGGCCAGGAACTACTGTGCCCATCATAATACACGTGACCATTGGACGCTGAGGTGCATGAACAGATGTCCCGACTTGGTGGTCTGTCTGAAGAGAGACCTTCAGTGTTTAAGACCCGAAGCAAGCTTGGTACTCATTTATCGACCCAATTTATGGGGGATGAAAGGCAGAGTCGACCTTGCGCAACCCGTTAATAAAACCCCAGACCTGTGGTGTGGAAGCACTATACACTACCACTCAATCCTATTCGGTGAAAAATAAAATTTAATGTTAGAATCTTATATAAATCCCTAATGAATGATTGAGTCCAAACTTTTTTTTTCATGTAAACTGTTTAGACGGAAATGGTTAATTATGAACATTTCACAAGTTGCATAAATTAAAATTAACCGTTATAGTTTACATAATTTTTTAAGGGTGCAAAAGGTGTAATTTGGCTGCACGAATTAATTTTAAAAGGAATACGGTTACGAAAATGTAGTACAAATCTATCTAAAGTAGGGTTGGTTACCTTACATATTGTCAAATACAACAATGTATTGGAAGCCAATTCCACAATTCGTTGTTATAAAAATGTATGGAAAATTACAAGATTTATTTTTGCATATGTAATATATATATATATAATTTTTCCTTGGAACTTTAAAAGCTAGAGCGGCATCCATCAAAACCGCGGTTCTCTCTCTGTTTATCGAGATCGCCCCTGACTAAGCCGGCTCTGCCATAGTAAGTGAAAATGCCGGATTTTGTTTGTTAAGATCATTTTATAGCAGACTGCATTTTTCATGTATTTTAGATGGTCGTTTTATATTTTCTACATCAATATCTTAATGTCTGAATTTAAAATTACATAAAATTCTCTACATTCGCATCAATGACCATGACAATTTTTATTAGTATATGAATGTGTCATCAAACGATTACATGACTAATATTAACATATTATTTTAACCATTTAATTAATATTAAGTATAACACACAAATTTTCTGAACTTTAAAATAAATATTTCGAAAACTACTTCAGATATACTCAAAATTTTTCATTCCAACGCTTTAGCTTCTCAGTTTTGCTTCTATGTAAGAATTTATTGTAATTGTATATTCATCAATTTTTTTAGTATATTTTTTGCTCTTAGCATGCAGTTTTCAACTGAATTGTATGAAATCTTCGAAATATATTAAAAGATACCAAAGAAGCTGTATAATAAAATTTGAAATTTTTATTATACTCAAACAATTGCTAAAACTTATGGTAAATAATTTTTAACTGCGCGATGCATTTTTTTTCGAAATCTTAAATGGAATTTCTAACAAAATTTCTAGCTTTATACGGTCGAGATTTCAAAAAATATCCAGATTTTAATTACTTATTCAATTAGCCTTTAAAAAAGATAAATGTTGAGGTATTTTGTATAAATAGATATTTTTGAACAATAATTCGAATGTTTTTCAATTGCTCGAATTTAAAATTGATTTTTATGTTTATTTATATGCATAAATGTCTACTGTAAATGTTTCCGTATATTTTCGATTACCATTTATTCAAACATTCAAGTTAAAAAAAATGTGTGAAAATCTTCATTCATGTTATCTTTGATGTAAACTGAAGTTCAAGCACTTAAAATTCAATTATAATTCGGTGTATTTTAACAATATATAACTAGGCACTGTACTTAAACTTCCCTGAACACTAGAGCTTTGAAATCTAAAAAAAAAAAACTAATAATTCTTAATTAGTTTTTTTTTTCTCGTTATTATTTTTATCAAAGTGTAAGAAAATGTTTCAAATGATTTGATGAAGTTTAAATTTATTCATTTTTAGTGGTTGGAAAATTGAAAAGGTTTCAAATTTTAAAGAGTTTGGTGTTTTATTAATTTTTTCGGTATCTTATAATAAAACAATCATGTTTCAAAAACTAAAAGCTTTGATTAAAATAAGAAAAGTGAAGCTAAAGAATATACTTAAAAAAAGATAATTTGTCTAACTATATAAAATAGCAGATTGCACTGGCACGCCCCAACTTGTTACAGTTTCAAATTAATATGAAACCAAAAGGGAATTGTAACATATTTTACTTATGAGTTGGGACTTTTCAAAACTTTTAAAATGCAAGGTAACAAATAAACACTTCCTGGGGTCTACAAAAATTTTCCCACAATTTTTTACGATTGCCCCAGGGTCAAAACACGGGGTTTCCTGCGAGCCATAAAACTTCCTATCAGTGTCCTGCTGTGTTGCTTCCACCGTCCCTAATTATCTTTAAAGATGTTAAACCTTTAAAAGGGGGAAAGGATTTCAGAAAAGTGCGGCTAATCCGCTTTTGAAAACGTTATTTGAAGGCAGAAAAATCCGTTCAGTGCATTTTCGAAGCATCTTTACACTGACGGAATTTTCCGTGCTATCCGCTTAGAGGGTTAATGTTTTGCCTTTTAAATTGAACGACTATCGTCCTTTATAAGCGACTAAAGAAGTTATTTTTAAACAAAAGGTGAATAATATTTTTTCATTTGAATAACAATGTCAATAGAAAATGTTTTAAGACGATTACGGTACATTCAAGCTATGAAAACACGCATACTTAAAAATGCTAATCAACATGAATATATTCTACAAAACTGATGACATTAATATTTATGTATAAATAAGTAAATAAAATTGTAAAACCGCAAATGTGGCAAAACAATTTTTTCTTTTTACTTTATCCTACGCGATGATAAAAATTCCTGGGCATTATAAATCTAAAAAAGAATTTGAAAATTAAAATATAGTTGCCTTTTCTGTTGTTCGACTTTGTTTTGTCTGCATTAACACAGGAAGCTAAAAGAATTAGTTCGGAAGTCACATTGACACAAGGTTCCTTCAGTTTTCTTCGAAACAGGGCATTTTCTCAAGGTCTCATTCTGCCCCTCTTTCCATTCATAAAACTTCAACGTGCTTTTCATCACCTTTGTTGAAACTAATCTCTGCCAAAATCCATCTCTTTCAATAGTACCCGAATTCAAGCGTCAAAGCAGCAAGAGTTGTGCGAAGTTAGTTGAAATAGAAGGGCCCGGATGCCGAAATTCTTCTTTGCTGCCTTCTCCCCCTTTCCCCATGGTTCCAGCGTTTGGAAATATGGCTTTAAAGACTAATTATTACTCGTTAAAAAATAAAAAACTTTAGGACTCCATAGAAAGCGTGAATATTTTGCATACATATTTTAAATTTTTTTTCTTCGAATTTTTATTTTGACTCTTAGAACTCCTTGGTTTATTTTCTTCATAAACTAGTTAATTTTACAGCCAATTTGCCGCCTCTTAAGGTTGCCGCCCCGGGCAGGGGCCCGGCTTGCCCACCCCAAGCGCCGGCCCTGCTCTTCTAAAAGAAAAAATAATAAATTCCCCAACTATGCACCGAGTGCTGCACTTTCTCTTAATCTAGTTGGCGCAGAAATAATTAAGATTGCTACTGAAATCCTAAACTTCTTTGGTTTAGCTCGACAGATATATGTTTTCTTTCCTGATTCTACCCATAGGTTGGAGCTTCTAAATCAGCGATACTCAATCTGCGGCCCGGTGGCCTTTTCTAAGTCCCATTGGACTAAAAAGTTTAATTATTTAACAACAATGAACTAAAATTTAGAGGGAAATTCTATCAATAAAGCAATCAAACAAGTCAGTCTTTTAGTCAAGCTGCTGTTTTTTATTGTAGAATGTAAGCAATAGGCTTGGTCATAGATGAAAGGAAAACGAAACTACCCCATAACTCTCTAAAAGTGCTTAAAAGTAATTTTTTGAGCGTGTGTTTGATTGAAATGTTAATAAAGAATTAAAATAAAAACCAAAAAATGATTTTTAATATTTTGATCAATTTTACTTTGTCCATTGTTGCTTTGGTCTTATAGTGACCTTCCGCCCCCCCCCTTCATTTTACTCAATTTGCGACCCACGTGAAATACTTGTCATTAGCGCCGGCGCTAAGGGGGGGGGGTGGGACAAGCCGTGCCCCTGCACGGGGTGGCAACATTAGGAGGCTTCAAACCGGCTGTAAAATTAACTAGTTTAAGAGGAAAATAAACGCATCAGAATAAAAATTCGAAGGGAAAAAAATTTTAAATGTGTGTGCAAAATATTCACGTTTTCTGTGGAGTCCTAAACTTTTTTTTTAACGAGTATTCCTTAGTATTTAAAGCCGTGTTTCCCAACGCTGGTCCTATGGGGGAAGGAAGAGGGGTGATAAAGAAGAATTTCGGAATCCGTTTCCTTCTCTTTCAACTAATTTCCTAGAACTGTTACTGTTTTGTATACGTGAATTAGGGTACTATTGAAAAAGATAGATTTTGGCAGAGTGATGAAACACAAATCAAAACAAAAGTGATGAAAAGCACGGTCAAGTTTTATGAATTAAAAGAAAGGGGCAAGATGACCCTGAGAAAAAGACCCTTTTTCGAAGAAAACTGAGGGAATCTTGTGTCAATTTGACTTCCGAGCTAATTCTTTTAGTTTCCTGTGCTTAAACAGACAAGAAAAAGTAGGACAACCAAAAAGGTAACAACATTTTCATTTTCAAATTCTTTTTTATATTTTTAATGCCCAGGAATTTTGATCATCGCGTAAGATAAGAAAAAATTGTTTTGCTACATTTGCGCTTTTTCTATTTTATTTACTTATTTATACATAAATATTAATGTCATCAGTTTCGTAGAATATTTTCATGCTGATTAACATTTTTAAGTATGTGTGTTTTCGTAGCTTGAATGTACCAAAATCTTCTTAAAAGATTTTCGATTGACATTGTTGTTCAAATGAAAAAAATATTATTTTCTTCTCGTATAAAAATAACTTCCTTAGTCGCTTATAAAGGACGATAGTAGGTAATTTAAAATGCAAAACATCAATGAGCTTTTGAGTACTTTCATTAATTATTTACCCTACATAAAGAATCATAACAGCAAAAGCTCGAAATTGAAAAACAATGTAGTTATATTCATTATGATGATTTTGTTTTGTAATCGTAATATTTTGTGATAATTTTGTTTAATAATAAATGAACTAGTCTGTAATTACTAAATATTTAATTTATATTGCTTCAAACTGTTAAAAGAATTTTCAAAGAAAAATAAGTTAATTTTACTTGTAAAGAAACTTTTTTTTCTTTTTTTTGAAGGTAACATGTGAAATAAATACATAATTTTTCTAATCTATTCTAAGACTATTAAGTTAGCCATATATATATTCTTTTGTAAGATTAAATTATTAAAACTTGAACATTATAAGTAGATAAGAAGAGCCGATTCTGCTGTAAAGGCAGTGCAGGCGGTTAACGGTGGCACATAGTTGAGTTGTTTCGGTCCTGTTGCCGAGTTCTTTGTTTTCTCCTGCTGAGTTGAGTTGTTTCATTCGTGCTGATGAGTTGAGTTGTTTTTCTTCTGCTATGGTTTTGGTTTTCGAATTGAGTTGGCGAGTTGAACTGTTTTCTCCTACAGCTAAGTTAATTTTTTTTTAAAAAATGTGCAAAAAAATTGAAGTATGGGAATGTTAAACATGCTCATGGCGCCACCTATTGATTAAAATATACACTAATTATAGATTTTAAAATGATTGAAGTAAATAACGCTCAAATAAAAAAAATAATAATAAATCCAGATTCAAACTCACGACCTCAGATCAAAAGGTCTCCATAGGACAATAGTTTTTCAGTTACGCTAACCATTGTCCTATGCAGGCATACAGACCTGAAGAAAACTTAAGTTTACAATCTCATGAATTTAATTTTGCAGGCGAAGCAGATGGCGACGTGTTTTAAAATCATTTTCTTAATTAAAATGAAATAAAAAATATTTAATTTATATTATTTTAATAATTTGTAAATTTTAATTCAGTATAATGATTACATACACAGTAAAGATACAAAGAAAATTGATTATTCAGAAAAATGTGCCGTAGTATACTCGTCATCAACGTGAACGGGTTACGATTTAACTTGTTTTAGCTTGTCTGATCTTGATTCTACAAGACGGCGACTGAAATCTACGTCAGAAATTATCTCAATGCTTAGAGCGGATGAATACACTGCTTTCAACCACACAGCGACAATCGCTCAAGTGTAATTCGGTCAATATGCTTTAGACCCTTATCACATTTTAGTTCAAAATTCATTTCGTTTGTTAGTTTTGCGGTGGACTGTATTCAACAAGAAAAAAAATGATGATATCTGAAACACATAGCGAAAAATGAAAGTTTGCAAAAGCCGTGGAATCTTCTGCAAATAAGAAAGTCAGAAGAGAAGTTTCAAAAGTAACAAAATTAAATAAATTTAATATGTAGTTTTTATAATGTTTTTTACACATTTCTGATCTTTATTAATTTTGATATATTATTTTCAGAAGTATGGAAAATTTACCGTGATTGTATACCAGATGGAGTATTTCCAATTGGAGATGATGTGTTTGTCTTTGCAAGCACCTATTATGATTCCGTATCAGTACACATACGACGTTTCAAGAAATACAGAAAATCATACTACCCAACTCCCGAGGGAATAATATTAGACCCACGGTGGATCGAATATATGTTGCGTAAAAAGAAAGTGCCGGAATCACTGGAGGAATTACCAAGTGGACTTTTCCCTCCTGAACGACACATTCAAATAACCAGTGAGAACTTCATAGATTTTACTTTCAAGCGCATTAAATACGGTCCGGATAAAGAGCCCACTTTTACATAAATAACCATATCCCGAGAGCAGTGGGCTGAAATGATTGAAAAATATGGTGCTATTGAAAATGCTGCTATAGACAATATGTTTCAATGTATGGACTTTTTAACTGCATATAAAACCTTCTGCGAAGGCCCCATAGAAAATGCACAACCTTCTTCTTTGGATGTTAGTCTGGGTCAACAGTACTTGACACAAATTTTGAAAAAATCTATTTGTAGCCTCCTGAACGAAAAAGGACTGAAACAGCCTCAGACTTTCGCTGAAAAGTTATGGGGGAATCGAGAAAAAACATTTAATTCACATATGTTTCATCAGTTGAAGCTAATGAGATAGCTGATTGTTTTTATAGTTATCTTTTTGAAAATGCACTTTTTATTGTTAAAACCTGTACAATATGTAACTCAAGAATTTTTTTAAAAATCTTCGCTTGGATATTATTTTAAGAGAAGTAAGAGACATCTTATGTCCACCTGATTGTTTTGAATATTATGAGGATTTTGTGTGTGTGTGTGTGTTTAAAGCTTTTTATAAGATTCACACAATATTTTGTTTTTATAAATTTGAATAAAATGTTTTATTTAAATGATGAATTTGAGTTCGTATTATTTTTATTGTTTGTTAGTTTAATTTATGTTGAAATCATTTCACATCCTAAAACAAATAAGAGTATTTTTTAAAAGAAATTATCAAAATATGTATGATCAAAGTATGTACAAGTGATATTTTAAAGGTAATTCATATGAAAGTGAGAAGATTTATTCTCATGTGTTTTTATACATAAACTTTTTGCCTTTCCCAAAAAGTATATAAATTACATAACTATTCATTGTAATAGTCATTCAATCAAGTTCTTTTCATCGGTAACAATGTATCAAGATTTAGCAGCGTTTTTCGAAAATACTGAAGTTCCAAATAGCTTCGGGGGTGTGGAAGCATTACATCGCTCTGTAAAAGGGAAATATAGTAAAAAAGATGTAAAACATTGGTTATCGCAGAAAGATGCTTACACTATTCATACACCTGTTCAACATAAGTTTCAGCGGAATCGAGTGTTTGTAAGTGATATTGATCGTCAGTTTCAAGCGGATTTAGTCGATATGCAATCTTTAGCAGAATTTAATAAAGGGTATAAGAATTCGTTAACTTGCATTGATTTATTTTCAAAATTTGGTTGGGCAGTTCCTCTGAAAGATAAATTTGAAAAAAGTGTAAAGTCTGGGCTAGAAATTATTTTTAAAGAAAAGAAGCTTAAAGTGTTTCAAACAGATGCCGGTAAGGAATTTTTAAATAAAATAGTTCAAAATTATTTAAAAAATCTGAATGTAAATTTTTTTTTACAAATAACGAAACTAAAGCTAGCATTGTTGAAAGAATTAATCGGACATTTTAAAAACAAAAATGTGGAAATATTTCACTGAATTTAACATTAAAAATTACATCGACGTCATTGATAAATTAATACACAGTTATAATCACTCGTATCACCGTTCAATTAAAAGGGAACCTGTTTTTGTAAGTAGGCACATAACCGGAAGCAAGTATTAAAAAATTTATACGGTAATCTAAGAAATGAGAAACCTAAAGCCCGTACATTTAAAATTGGTGATGTTGTACGCATTAATAAATGAAAACTTCACTTTGAAAAAGGATACGAACAAAACTGGAGAACAGAACTTTTCACAGTTTATGAAATCGTGCAAAGAATTCCGATCGTTTATAGATTAAAAGACTTACAAGGTGAACAGATTAAAGGTACTTCTTACGAAGCAGAATTACAAAAAGTTGTCGACTCTGGTTTCTATCCTGTAGAGAATGTTATCAAACAAAGAAAAAGACGAGGAATCTCTGAATATTTTGTTAAATTTTTAGGCTATCCCCTGAAAAGTTTAATGATTGGGTGACTGATATTCAAAAAGTATAAATAGTTAAACTTTTTTTATTACCGACTCATTTTCAAAATGTCTTTCTACGTAACATTACCTTCTGATAGTTCTAATCATTTCTTTCCCGAAAACAAAACAACTCATTTCAAAACTCAATTACCCTCTCCTGTTTGTTTAAATGGTGAATGGGAAGAGAAATTCTCTGAAATCATCTACCCTCATTCTTGGCTTAACGTAAATGAAAATGAAACTAACAATTATTTTCTATACAAAGTTGGTGACAGCAATATCTCTTCAATTGTTAAGCGAACAATTGATGTGGGTTGTTATGAAGCAATATATATGTTAGATATTATATCGGCCCTACAGCTTGCTTTACCCAAAAATCCTAATCCGTTCACAATAAATTACAATAAATCAACAAAACGGGTGAAAATTAATCAGTTCAAGGTAGCAGCCTTCACTTAGAGAATTTAGGCGAATTGTTAGGATTCAAACGCAATGCAATTATAATAGGTAACATGAAAAGCGAATTCGTTGCTGATGCATGATCTAATTTTTCAGTTTTTTACGTTTACTCCGATCTAATTTCCCCCCAAATTGTGGGAGATACACAGGCTCCTTTATTGCGAATCGTTCGCACTAAAGGTCAAGACGGGGAAACGATTAGTCAATATTATGATCGACCTCAATACTTACCTTTAGTGAGACACTCGTTTCAAACTATTGAAGCTGAACTGAGACTCAATTCGGGTGATTTTTTTCCCTTTGAAAGAGGTAAAGTGATCATAGTGCTTCATTTTCGCAAGCGGTAAATACTATAAATAAAGCAATGCATTTCTCAAAACCTCATTTGGAGATTAAAGACCAAGATGAGTAAACCTTACGTTTGCTGTACTAAAAGATTTGAAGACCATTATGCAGGTCAAATCGGTTCGGGTCTGACTCATTACAAGGGCATTAATTTTCAAAAGGTTTGTGGAATCGGAGGAAAATTTCGTCGATTGTTTAGAGCAGCTTTGCCTTTTTTAGTAAAAGGAGGTAAAACTATTGGAAAAGAAGTATTAATTACAGGGAGTCGTGTTGCCTCTGATGTATTGTCAGAAGAAAATTTTAAAGAAGCTGTAAAAACAAGAAGCAGAGAAAGTGGGAAAAAATTAGCTCAGAAAGCTATTGATAGAGTTTAGTCTATGGTAGGGAAAGGAGAGTATAAAAGAAAGCGTAAGAAACAGAAAAAATTAATTTTATCCAAAGCACGTAAAGTGAGTGTACGTGACATTTTCGACTCGTAAAAATGGCATTTATTCTTAAAGATTCTCCTGAATGTGTTATATTTGAATTGGAACTTTTCAACTTACCAGGAACTCAAACAGTTATTCAAGATAGGCAGTGAAAACAACTTCATACTCTTTCTAACGTTTTCGATAACGCACCTGTAGAATTTCACATTTCTGGAAGTGCAGAAGATTACATAGATCTCAGTCAAACACAATTATACGTAAAAGCGAAAATAGTACAAGTGGTCAATACGCCTATTACTAAAGATGATACTATAAGACCTGTGAATTTATTTCTACATTCATTATTTTCTCAAGTAGATGTATCCTAAAATTATCACGTGGTTTCCAATTCCAGTAATACATGTCCCCATCGATCTTATATTGAAACTCTCTTAAACCATGGATACGACAGCAAAACTTGCCAATTAACGGCTGAACTATTTTACAAGGATTCTGATGATGGTCTCAAGAAAAGAACCGAATTGTTTAAAGAAAGTGCAACTGTAGACATGATTGGTTGTATATACATTCTTATTTATTTCATCAAGATCGTCTTTTACTCAATTTAGTGGATTTGAAAATAAAATTAATACGAAGCAAGCCCGAATTTTGTTTACAAGGATCTGAGGGATTTAAAGTTGTTTTGGATCATGTTTCTTTATTCATACGAAAAGTTCGTGTGAATCCTGGAGTTATTCTTGGTCATGCGAAAGCACCGGAAAAAACAAGCACAAAATATCCCATTAACCGAGTTCTGTGCAAAGTGTATTCGATTCCTAAAGGAAGCATGTCTTTTATTCAAGATAACATATTTTCAGGACAAATGCCAAAAGAACTTTTTGTAGGATTTATAGATAATGAAGCTTTTTTCAAGGAGCAATTTCAAAATCTCCTTATGAGTTTAAACTTTTTAATTTAAAATTTTTTGGAGTGTATGTGGATGGACAACCAGTGCCTCACAATCCATTAGAACTCGAGTTTTCTAAAGATCAATACATACGGGCCTATCAAACTCTATTTGTTGGGACAGATCGAATGGGTCAAGACACACATGTATATTATATATATTATTATATATTTTTTATATGAGATAATTTTTTTTTTTCTTTTAAAAAAATTAATATTTTTTTCTATGATAAATTTTTTCCCCAAAAATTTAATATAATTTTATTTAATTATCTATTTGAAACTTTTAAATTTTATCAAATAAGTATATTTTCCTCTGCAAAAGAAAACTGTTCAAATCATAAAGAGACGATTTTTTTTAATCAAATGAGTATAATTTATTTCAAAGTTTCAACCATGCATTTCTGCGATTATACATTATTGGTTTCTTGATAATTTTGTTATTCTGATACAATTTTTATTTACATCTAGATTTTTCGGTAAATTTACATCATTCAAGGCTCTTAAAAATACATATCTTCCTTCAGGTGCCGATTTTTGATTCCGTAGAAAATCATTCACGAGGAATGCAATATTACTTCCTAGAATAAAAGTGTTTTTGTAAATAATTTCACCATCAGAGTTCCAAATGAAAGATTCTTGAAGCTTTAAAAACTGGAAAATATTTTTTGCTTTTCCTTTATACCTAGCTGGAACAATTCTAAAAATTTCATCCTCAAACATTTCTTTTTCCGTCTTTACTACCGACTCTTTTAGATTTTCTATTAATGATTCCGTTTCTTGATTTTCTGATAGAGATGTTTCATTTGGAATTGATTCAGACTCTTTTCGAATTTCGTTAAAAAAGTGCATATATTTTTGTAAAACTTGTAAATAAAGAATCGTTTTTTCTTCTTCCGTTAAATCCTTATTATGGGGAATGTTTTTCATACGTTGATTAAGTTCCGATAAGTGTTCCGTTACTTGAACTCTTTCTTCGGGTACCAGTACAAATTTTTTGCTAAATTCCATTTTGAATTAAAGAACTGATGACGGAAATAGTCGCAGGTAATAAAAAGCAGGTTCGCCGTGTGGTTGAAAGCAATGTATTCATCCGCTCTAAGCATTGAGATAATTTCTGACGTAGAATTCAGTCGCCGTCTTGTAGAATCAAGGTCAGACAAGCTAAAACAAGTTAACTCGTAACCCGTTCACGCTGATGACGAGTATACTACTGCACATTTTTCTGAATAATCAATTTTCTTTGTATCTTTACTGTGTGTGTATGTAATCATTATACTGAATTAAAATTTACAAATTATTAAAATAATATAAATTAAATATTTTTTTATTTCATTTTAATTAAGAAAATGATTTTAAAACACGTCGCCATCTGCTTCGCCTGCAAAATTAAATTCATGAGATTATAAACATAAGTTTTTTTCAGGTCTGTATGCCTTCATAGGACAATGGTTAGCGTAACTGAAAAACTATTGTCCTATGTAGACCTTTTGATCTGAGGTCGTGACTTTGAATCTGGATTTATTATTATTTTTTTTATTTGAGCGTTATTTACTTCAATCATTTTAAAATCTATAATTAGTGTATATTTTAATCAATAGGTGGTGCCATGAGCACGTTTAACCTTCTCATACTTCAATTTTTAAAAAAAAAACAACTCAACTTAGTTGTAGGAGAAAACAATTCAACTCGTCCCCCTCAATTCGCAAACCAAAACCATAGTAGAAGAAAAACAACTCAACTCAGCAGCACGAACGAAACAACTCAACTTAGCAGGAGAAAATAACTCAGCTCAGCATTAGGAGAAAACAAACAACTCGGCAGCAGGACCGAAAAAACTCAACTCTGCACCGCCCTCCACCGTCTGTACCACCTTTACAGCAGAATCGGCTCTTCTTATCTACTAATATATATACATATATATATATATATATATATATATATATATATATATATATATATATTGCATGCTATTGCCATTTTAAGAGGAATTTACAAGATACATTTTTAATTAAGATCTTTTACACCAGTGATTCCCAAAGTGGTCTATAACGACCTGCAAGAGGGTCCACGTCAGCAAAAAATAATTTGGGGGGTCAATGAGGTTTAAGTGCGCTATAAGTGATATTGGCTCTCATTAAACTAGATCGTAAATTCAATTTTCAAAGAAAATTTAATCAATTGGAAACCAAATTCTACTTATTTAGCAGATGTATTTACTAAATTTAATTTAATGACGTGTTAATTTGTGCGTACAAGGTGACAGCATATTTTTTTAAAAAAACATGGACAATCTCAAAGTTTCTTTCCAGAGTTAAACTAAAGAAATATAATACTGGAGGTCCGGAATTTTCTCAAATTAACCAAGACAATCTGTCTGTACGTTTTAACCTACGTTCAGCATTTAACTGCCTTTTATTGAAATTTTGAAACCAATTTTGAGAATGCTTTGACTATGGTAATACCACGGTAGGCAATGAATTTACATGGTCACATTGGGAAAAAAATGTCACATGACAACGGGAACTGTTCGTGATATCCACCAATGAAGGTTTTAAAGTTTAGAAACGGATTCCTGCAATTTTGGCTTTAAAAAAGCAAACCTGTTATTTTTCCACAATTATGGAATATCGTGAGGAAGTTTTTAATTATTTTTCCCAATAAGAAGTTTCAGACAGTTACCTATCACCAAAACAAAAAAAAAAGAAACTGGACATAAATAACAGAGGATATATAAGGTTAAACCTGACAAGTTTGATACTAAATGTAGAAAATTTGTTATTGTAGCGCCAGATTCAACCCTCTCATTAAAATCAATTGTGTGTTGCTTGGTTGTTATATTCAACAGTTATTTTATGTATTAATTAACTTTTAATTTAATTAATTAACATATGCTTTTTAAAATTTAACTCTATACTTCATCAGTTATAAATTTAATTCTTTTAAAGTAGTAGTAGTACTAGCAGTTAAAGACATTTAAGTTGATAAATTTGCAAAAATTCAATATTAATTAAGTAGGGGTCAACCACATACCGAAAAACATGGCAAGGGGTCTATGAGGCAAAAAAGTTTGGGAACCTCTGTTTTACACGGACAATTTGAAATAATATTTAATGCAGTCTAATAATTAATTATGTGTATAATTAATTATACATAAAAAATGTATAAAATACCTTTAAAATATTGTAAAACAGTTCTGTATGCTATTAATAAAGTTCATCAAAATGCATATTTCAAAAAATTTAAAAATTGAGTTAATAAATTATCTGCAGTTTAATATGGAAGAGAATTTTAAGGAAACATATTTAAAAGACTTTATAAGATTTTAAACCAAAAAAAAATACAAATATTTTAAAAATACAAATTCAATGCAAAACATCCTTTAGATAAATAAATTGCAAAATTTCAGGCGTGAAGTTTAAATTTCGAAGGACGATTGTTAAATAAATAACTAAGAAGAATACATAGTGATATCTAAATAATATAGTATTAGCATCCCTAATAAGCAGACAACAATGACTTGAATCCTGAATAACTTCCAAAGCATTTTTAAAATTAAGTTTCAATCTTATTAAATAATGTTTTATTTGTGATCAATACATAAATGCTTTAATTCTCAATCGTTTAATTGTAATGAATACAAATATAAAATACTTCAGAACATAATCACTCATCAAGACATAAACGAGAGGCTCTTAATCAGTGTCCCGTAGAACACTGGTGCACTAAAAATTAAAAATCGATGTTTTCAGAGTGCAATAGTTTTTATTTACTATTTCATTTTACTATTTTATTTCTCAAAAATTCTTTAAAATGCATTTTTCCTGATTGTGAAAAGGTTTAAAAGCGTTAGTATGTATATTTAACAAAAATTCTAGTAATAATAGGTTCCAATCTATAGCAATATTTAAAATCTTTAGAAAAGTCAACAATAAGAATGTCAAAATTATGAGACAGAAGTTTCTTATGAAAAACAACAGGAAAAGGATTTAATTAATTTTTGTTGTTATAGAACAATAATTAATGTGAAGAATATAAGTACTATTTTTTTATTGTGTGTGTTCCTAGTATAAAACTATTTAATTAAAGTGGAAGCACAAGATGTGCATTACAGAAATAAAAATATGATGAACACAATTTATAAAGTAGATAAATGATTTCAAACAAAATCGTTGATAAAGCCGAATAGATACATTAAAACCACTAAGGTATCAAGTAGTTAGGCTATATCATGCTTTAATTGCTGTTTGTAATAATTCTAAGATTGACAACTGTATAAGAGTTGAGGCTTAGGACTATTAAGTTGTTTTAAACAATTTAAGTTCTTATGCTGCATTGTAATTTGGTACAAAATCTCTTAAATTGTATCAATCCTATAAGTAATCTCTTGCAGATAGAAGACTATGATTTTCCATCTGCTATGGAGTTTTTGAAAAATCGTAAAGATTTTTTCAAGGAACTTAGATTGGACACAGTCTTAAATGAAATGCTTTGCGATGCTCGAGAATTCTCTGACGAAATTGACATACCGGCTAATTTTGAGCTCACCCAGCCACGTCATAGAGTTCGAAGAAGGAATGTTAATTTCGGCTATGAGGCACGAGAAGATCCGATAGAAGATCCTACTTTGAAATATAAGACAAAGTTTTATTTCTTCACATTAGATAAAGCTATCAATGCACTTGATAGCTTTAGTTTAATTTGATCAGTACCCACAGCGACTATTTCCAATTTTTATACAATATTTGCGATTTAAAAGATACTCCTCAAAACGACGAACTTAAGTACTGTAAAAATCTAGAAACAGTGTTAACTGATTGAAATTCATTGGATATAAATGTGTTGGACCTGGTAGACGAGATATACTGGTGTGCAAAAATTAAGGCCGAAGTCGAAAAATTAGCATATCAGCTGAACGAAGAGGCAGAGCGGACAGAAAGACCAATCAGGAGATTAAGTAAGGTGATGTACGGTAGCACATGCGCAGATATGCAGGTAAACGTAATGGGGGAGTGTCTGAGTAGTATAAAGCATGTTGTCGGTGTAAGATCAGTATTTCTGGCAAAGAGATTGCACGCCGTATAGCAGTTAAAATCACACCGAGTTGCTGCCTCAGCGAGAAATGGTGAATAATCAATCTGTTAGACGACATCTAGATGCTTTTACCCGAGGTCGAATCTTTGGGAAGTTGGAGGAAGGCCGCAGTGTGACAAGTGTGGCTGCAGAGTTCGGAATTGCTCACAGCATCGTTTCACGACTTTGGAGACAGTTTCAAACTACAGGAACAGCTATCCGGGGGTTCAGGAGTGGTCGTCCACGAGGAACCACACCCGCAGATGACCGGTACATTGTCATACAGGCCAGAAGAAACAGGCGGCAGACAGCGGGAGAAATCGCTAGACACACGACACAGGCGACTGGACGACAGATATCGCGTTTTACCGTGGCCAGAAGACTGCACGGTAGTGGTCTGTTTACACGACGCCCTGTACGGTGTGTACCTTTAACACCTGCCCATCGGAGAAGGCGTTCTCTGTGGTGCCGGGAACACCGGAATTTCAGAGACAATTAATGGGGACGAGTACTCTTTACAGATGAGAGCAGATTCAGTTTGAGTAGCTATTCTCATCGTATACCCTTCTGGAGAGAGCGGGAAGCCACAATCATCCCTCGAACATCATTGAAAGGGACAGGTATGGAGGTCGCGGTGTTCTCGTTTGGGGAGGCATCATGCTTGGTAGTCGTACAGACCTTCACATCTTCGACGCAGGTTCAGTCAACGGGACCCGTTATTGTAACGAGATTCTTCTTCCATATGTGCGTCTTTTTTGGAGGCGCTATGGGTCTGCAGTTCCTTTTTCATGGACGACAATGCACCATGTCATCGCACAGTAGCTGCCGAACAGCTCTTAGAGATTGAGGATATTGAACGTATGGATTAGCCGGCACGATCTCTGGATCTCAATCCTATCGAGCATGTATGGGATTTTCTAGGCAGACGCTTGGCAGCTCGTACCTTACCACCAGTAACGATTCGGGAGCTTCGATTGGCGCTGCAAGACGAATGGCAGCAATACCTCAACAACTCATTGACACCCTCATTCTCAGCATGGGCAGACGCTGTGAAACCTGCCTAGCAGTCAGGGGAGATCATATCCCCTACTAAAGACCGGATGTCAGGTTTTTCAGGTCTGTATGCCTTCATAGGACAATGGTTAGCGTAACTGAAAAACTATTGTCCTATGTAGACCTTTTGATCTGAGGTCGTGACTTTGAATCTGGATTTATTATTATTTTTTTTATTTGAGCGTTATTTACTTCAATCATTTTAAAATCTATAATTAGTGTATATTTTAATCAATAGGTGGTGCCATGAGCACGTTTAACCTTCTCATACTTCAATTTTTTAAAAAAAAACAACTCAACTTAGTTGTAGGAGAAAACAATTCAACTCGTCCCCTCAATTCGCAAACCAAAACCATAGTAGAAGAAAAACAACTCAACTCAGCAGCACGAACGAAACAACTCAACTTAGCAGGAGAAAAATAACTCAGCTCAGCATTAGGAGAAAACAAACAACTCGGCAGCAGGACCGAAAAAACTCAACTCTGCACCGCCCTCCACCGTCTGTACCACCTTTACAGCAGAATCGGCTCTTCTTATCTACTAATATATATACATATATATATATATATATATATATATATATATATATATATATATATATATATATATATATATATATATATATATATATATATATATGCATGCTATTGCCATTTTAAGAGGAATTTACAAGATACATTTTTAATTAAGATCTTTTTACACCAGTGATTCCCAAAGTGGTCTATAACGACCTGCAAGAGGGTCCACGTCAGCAAAAAATAATTTGGGGGTCAATGAGGTTTAAGTGCGCTATAAGTGATATTGGCTCTCATTAAACTAGATCGTAAATTCAATTTTCAAAGAAAATTTAATCAATTGAAACCAAATTCTACTTATTTAGCAGATGTATTTACTAAATTTAATTTAATGACGTGTTAATTTGTGCGTACAAGGTGACAGCATATTTTTTTAAAAAAACATGGACAATCTCAAAGTTTCTTTCCAGAGTTAAACTAAAGAAATATAATACTGGAGGTCCGGAATTTTCTCAAATTAACCAAGACAATCTGTCTGTACGTTTTAACCTACGTTCAGCATTTAACTGCCTTTTATTGAAATTTTGAAACCAATTTTGAGAATGCTTTGACTATGGTAATACCACGGTAGGCAATGAATTTACATGGTCACATTGGGAAAAAAATGTCACATGACAACGGGAACTGTTCGTGATATCCACCAATGAAGGTTTTAAAGTTTAGAAACGGATTCCTGCAATTTTGGCTTTAAAAAGCAAACCTGTTATTTTTCCACAATTATGGAATATCGTGAGGAAGTTTTTAATTATTTTTCCCAATAAGAAGTTTCAGACAGTTACCTATCACCAAAACAAAAAAAAAAAGAAACTGGACATAAATAACAGAGGATATATAAGGTTAAACCTGACAAGTTTGATACTAAATGTAGAAAATTTGTTATTGTAGCGCCAGATTCAACCCTCTCATTAAAATCAATTGTGTGTTGCTTGGTTGTTATATTCAACAGTTATTTTATGTATTAATTAACTTTTTAATTTAATTAATTAACATATGCTTTTTTAAAATTTAACTCTATACTTCATCAGTTATAAATTTAATTCTTTTAAAGTAGTAGTAGTACTAGCAGTTAAAGACATTTAAGTTGATAAATTTGCAAAAATTCAATATTAATTAAGTAGGGGTCAACCACATACCGAAAAACATGGCAAGGGGTCTATGAGGCAAAAAAGTTTGGGAACCTCTGTTTTACACGGACAATTTGAAATAATATTTAATGCAGTCTAATAATTAATTATGTGTATAATTAATTATACATAAAAAATGTATAAAATACCTTTAAAATATTGTAAAACAGTTCTGTATGCTATTAATAAAGTTCATCAAAATGCATATTTCAAAAAATTTAAAAATTGAGTTAATAAATTATCTGCAGTTTAATATGGAAGAGAATTTTAAGGAAACATATTTAAAAGACTTTATAAGATTTTAAACCAAAAAAAAATACAAATATTTTAAAAAATACAAATTCAATGCAAAACATCCTTTAGATAAATAAATTGCAAAATTTCAGGCGTGAATTTTAAATTTCGAAGGACGATTGTTAAATAAATAACTAAGAAGAATACATAGTGATATCTAAATAATATAGAATTAGCATCCCTAATAAGCAGACAACAATGACTTGAATCCTGAATAACTTCCAAAGCATTTTTAAAATTAAGTTTCAATCTTATTAAATAATGTTTTATTTGTGATCAATACATAAATGCTTTAATTCTCAATCGTTTAATTGTAATGAATACAAATATAAAATACTTCAGAACATAATCACTCATCCAAGACATAAACGAGAGGCTCTTAATCAGTGTCCCGTAGAACACTGGTGCACTAAAAATTAAAAAATCGATGTTTTCAGAGTGCAATAGTTTTTATTTACTATTTCATTTTACTATTTTATTTCTCAAAAATTCTTTAAAATGCATTTTTCCTGATTGTGAAAAGGTTTAAAAGCGTTAGTATGTATATTTAACAAAAAATTCTAGTAATAATAGGTTCCAATCTATAGCAATATTTAAAATCTTTAGAAAAGTCAACAATAAGAATGTCAAAATTATGAGACAGAAGTTTCTTATGAAAAACAACAGGAAAAGGATTTAATTAATTTTTGTTGTTATAGAACAATAATTAATGTGAAGAATATAAGTACTATTTTTTTTTATTGTGTGTGTTCCTAGTATAAAACTATTTAATTAAATTGGAAGCACAAGATGTGCATTACAGAAATAAAAATATGATGAACACAATTTATAAAGTAGATAAATGATTTCAAACAAAATCGTTGAGAAAGCCGAATAGATACATTAAAACCACTAAGGTATCAAGTAGTTAGGCTATATCATGCTTTAATTGCTGTTTGTAATAATTCTAAGATTGACAACTGTATAAGAGTTGAGGCTTAGGACTATTAAGTTGTTTTAAACAATTTAAGTTCTTATGCTGCATTGTAATTTGGTACAAAATCTCTTAAATTGTATCAATCCTATAAGTAATCTCTTGCAGATAGAAGACTATGATTTTCCATCTGCTATGGAGTTTTGAAAAATCGTAAAGATTTTTTCAAGGAACTTAGATTGGACACAGTCTTAAATGAAATGCTTTGCGATGCTCGAGAATTCTCTGACGAAATTGACATACCGGCTAATTTTGAGCTCACCCAGCCACGTCATAGAGTTCGAAGAAGGAATGTTAATTTCGGCTATGAGGCACGAGAAGATCCGATAGAAGATCCTACTTTGAAATATAAGACAAAGTTTTATTTTTCACATTAGATAAAGCTATCAATGCACTTGATAGCTTTAGTTTAATTTGATCAGTACCCACAGCGACTATTTCCAATTTTTATACAATATTTGCTATTTAAAAGATACTCCTCAAAACGACGAACTTAAGTACTGTAAAAATCTAGAAACAGTGTTAACTGATTGAAATTCATTGGATATAAATGTGTTGGACCTGGTAGACGATATACTGGTGTGCAAAAATTAAGGCCGAAGTCGAAAAATTAGCATATCAGCTGAACGAAGAGGCAGAGCGGACAGAAAGACCAATCAGGAGATTAAGTAAGGTGATGTACGGTAGCACATGCGCAGATATGCAGGTAAACGTAATGGGGGAGTGTCTGAGTAGTATAAAGCATGTTGTCGGTGTAAGATCAGTATTTCTGGCAAAGAGATTGCACGCCGTATAGCAGTTAAAATCACACCGAGTTGCTGCCTCAGCGAGAAATGGTGAATAATCAATCTGTTAGACGACATCTAGATGCTTTTACCCGAGGTCGAATCTTTGGGAAGTTGGAGGAAGGCCGCAGTGTGACAAGTGTGGCTGCAGAGTTCGGAATTGCTCACAGCATCGTTTCACGACTTTGGAGACAGTTTCAAACTACAGGAACAGCTATCCGGGGGTTCAGGAGTGGTCGTCCACGAGGAACCACACCCGCAGATGACCGGTACATTGTCATACAGGCCAGAAGAAACAGGCGGCAGACAGCGGGAGAAATCGCTAGACACGACACAGGCGACTGGACGACAGATATCGCGTTTTACCGTGGCCAGAAGACTGCACGGTAGTGGTCTGTTTACACGACGCCCTGTACGGTGTGTACCTTTAACACCTGCCCATCGGAGAAGGCGTTCTCTGTGGTGCCGGGAACACCGGAATTTCAGAGACAATTAATGGGGACGAGTACTCTTTACAGATGAGAGCAGATTCAGTTTGAGTAGCTATTCTCATCGTATACCCTTCTGGAGAGAGCGGGGAAGCCACAATCATCCCTCGAACATCATTGAAAGGGACAGGTATGGAGGTCGCGGTGTTCTCGTTTGGGGAGGCATCATGCTTGGTAGTCGTACAGACCTTCACATCTTCGACGCAGGTTCAGTCAACGGGACCCGTTATTGTAACGAGATTCTTCTTCCATATGTGCGTCTTTTTGGAGGCGCTATGGGTCTGCAGTTCCTTTTCATGGACGACAATGCACCATGTCATCGCACAGTAGCTGCCGAACAGCTCTTAGAGATTGAGGATATTGAACGTATGGATTAGCCGGCACGATCTCCGGATCTCAATCCTATCGAGCATGTATGGGATTTTCTAGGCAGACGCTTGGCAGCTCGTACCTTACCACCAGTAACGATTCGGGAGCTTCGATTGGCGCTGCAAGACGAATGGCAGCAATACCTCAACAACTCATTGACACCCTCATTCTCAGCATGGGCAGACGCTGTGAAACCTGCCTAGCAGTCAGGGGAGATCATATCCCCTACTAAAGACCGGATGTTTCTTGCTGGACACCCATCACAGGGATGTTTCGGCCTTCAGTCGCATTGCGCTCCATGCTACTTTTTCAATCAAGCTTCTTTTTATCCCTCTGATTTCTCTTTTAGGAAGTGTTGCTTACATTACACATGTCGTTACGTATTGGGGATCTTACGGTATTAAATGTGTTGATTTGGAAAGCTTTTGTACAAAGTTATATTGAAAAAACCGTCTCGTCCTTAATTTTTGCACACCAGTGTAGTAGTAGTTTAGGCTTTTCTAAATAAAAATGAAAGCCCAATCGAGATTTTAAAACTCATATCGAACCTTGATTTTGCTCCAGATCTCGGTATAGTCATAAGGATATTGCTTACTCCCCCACTAAGTGAGGAAAGGGGAGAAAGGAGTTTCTCCATATTAAAATTAATAAAACATTTTTTTCGCTCCACAGCGGCCGATTGATTGATTGATTGAATATTAACGTCGCACTGTTCAGCTACATGAGGGCTTTTGGCGACGGACCACGTAATTTTGAACCATGGTCAAGTGACGTGGACGACACCTGAGCTGGCACCCCCTCTCCTCCCCACACCACACCAACGGGAGGACGTTTCACCTCTCGACAGATTTAACGTGCATCGCTGCCCTACACGGTCCACAGCTGCCGAGGATTGGCTAAACTGTTTGACAACAATAGCCATTAAACAAGAACTGGCTGAAGAAATTAGTGTTAAAGAAACTGTAAAACAATTCTCAGAATTAAAAGTGAAAAAGAAACCCTTTTAAGTTTAACTCTTGGTTTAAGTGTATTTTTAATATGTAATTAAGTTTTAATACTTAGTGTTTCTATAATTTGTTTTAGTATTTTTTTAATATTTGTATTTTATAATTATACACTAGAAATGACTTTTTTTGTCTGCCACCCTAATTTTAATTTAGTGCCAAAAACATAAATTAATAAATTAGTATTTTTTGCTAACCAAAACTTCAACGTTATTGATAGCAATTTTTTTGCTCTCGTTTTATTTTACCACTAAGGATGGTTAAACTGGTTTAGGTTATTTCTTTTATATAATTTTTGTTATAAAAGGGCGGCATTTTACCTTTTTGCCCGGAGCAGTGAAACTGCTAGCGCCGGCCCTGAGTTCGTAGTGGGCATTGTACTTGCATGGCTTATAAACTTATATTAACCCTCTAACCGGATAGCACTTAAAATTCCGTCAGTGTAAATATGCTTCGAAAATGGACTGCACTGATTTTTCTGCCTTCAAGTAACGTTTTCAAAAGCGGATTAGCCGCACTTTTTTGTGTGAAATCCTTTCCCCCTTTTAAAGGTTTACATCTTGAAAGATAATTGGGGACGGTGGAAGCAACACAGCAGGACACTGATAGGAAGTTTTATGGCTCGCAGGAAACCCCGTGATTTGACCCTGGAGCAATCGTAAAAAATCGAGGGGAAATTTCTTTAGACCCCAGGAAGTGTTTATTTGTTACATCGTATTTTAAAAGTTTTGAAAAGTCCCAACGCATAAGTAAAATATGTTACAATTCCCTTTTGGTTTCATATTAATTTGAAACTGTAACAAGTTGGGGCGTGTCAGTGCAATCTGCTATTTTATATAGTTAGACAAATTATCTTTTTTTTAAGTATATTCTTTCGCTTCATTTTTCTTATTTTAATCAAAGCTTTCAATTTTTGAAACATGATTATTTTATTATAAGATACCGAAAAAATTAATAAAACACCAAACTCTTTAAAATATGAAACCTTTTCAATTTTCCAACCACTAAAAATGAATAAATTTTAACTTCATCAAATTATTTGAAACATTTTCTTACACTTTGATAAAAATAATAACGAAAAAAAAACTAATTAAGATTTATTAGTTTTTTTTTTTTTTAGATTTCAAAGCCCAAGTGTTCAGGGAAGTTTAAATACAGTTCCTAGTTACATATTGTTAAAATACACCGAATTATATTTGAATTTTAAGTGCTTGAACTTCAGTTTACATCAAAGACAACATGAATGAAGATTTTCACACATTTTTTTAACTTGAATGTTTGAATAAATGGTAATCAAAAATATACGGAAACATTTAAAGTAGACATTTATGCATATAAATAAACATAAAAATCAATTTTAAATTCGAGCTATTCAAAAACATTCGAATTATTGTTCAAAAATATCTATATATACAAAATACCTCAACATTTATCTTTTTTAAAGGCTAACTGAATAAGTAATTAAAATCTGGATATTTTTTGAAATCTCGACCGAATAAAGCTAAAAATTTTATGTTAGAAATTCCATTTGAGATTTCGAAAAAATGCATTGCGCAGTTAAAAATTATTTACCATAAGTTTTAGCAATTGTTTGAGTATAATAAAAATTTCAAATTTTATTATATAGCTTCTTTGGTATCTTTTAATATATTTCGAAGATTTCATACAATTCAGTTGAAAACTGCATGCTAAGAGCAAAAAATATACGAAAAAAATTGATGAATATACAATTACAATAAATTCTTACATAGAAGCAAAACTGAGAAGCTAAAGCGTAGGAATGAAAAATTTTGAGTATATCTGAAGTAGTTTTCGAAATATTTATTTTAAGGTTCAGAAAATTTGTGTGTTATACTTAATATTAATTAAATGGTTAAAATAATATGTTAATATTAGTCATGTAATCGTTTGATGACACATTCATATACTAATAAAAATTATCATGGTCATTGATGCGAATGTCAAGAATTTTATGTAATTTTTAATTCAGACATTAAGATATTGATGTAGAAAATATAAAACGACCATCTAAAATACATGAAAAATGCAGTCTGCTATAAAATGATCTTGACAAACAAAATCCGGTATTTTCACTTACTATGGCAGAGCCGGCTTAGTCAGGGGCGATCTCGAAAAACAGAGAGAGAACCGCGGTTTTGATGGATGCCGCTCTAGCTTTTAAAGTTCCCAGGAAAAATTATATATATATATATATATAAATTACATATGCAAAAATAAATCTTGTAATTTTCCATACATTTTTATAACAACGAATTGTGGAATTGGCTTCAAATGCATTGTTGTGTTTGACAATATGTAAGGTAACCAACCCTACTTTAGATAGATTTGTACTACTTTTTCGTAACTGTATTCCTTTTAAAATTAATTCGTGCAGCCGAAATACACCTTTTGCACCCTTAAAAATTTATGTAAACTATAACGGTTAATTTTAATTTATGCAACTTGTGAAATGTTCATAATGAACCATTTCCGTCTAAACAGTTTACATGAAAAAGTTTGGACTCCCTCATTCATTAGGGATTTATATAAGATTCTAACATTAAAATTTATTTTTCACCGAATACGATCGAGTTGTAGTGTATAGTGCTTCCACACCACAGTTCTGGGGTTCTATTAACGGGCTGCGCAAGGTTGACTCTGCCTTTCATCCCCGCTACAATGTGTCGATAAATGAGTACCAAGCTTGCTTCGGGTCTTAAACACTGAAGGTCTCTCTTCAGACAGACCACCAAATCGGGACATCTGTTCATGCACCTCAGCGTCCAATGGTCACGTGTATTATGATGGGCACAGTAGTTCCTGGCCCTCATGGATTGTTGTGCCACTGAGTTTAAGTCTTAAGTTTGAGGATTACCTCACTTTGGGGATACCCCTTAGATAAACATGTATTTCCACTCATTTGCAATTAAACATTTTTCTTTCAATTACGTTTATTTCAGAAGGAAGTTTGATTTTTCAAATGTATTTGCTTAATAACATGTATATTTGTGTATTATATTAAAAATTTGATCAATCCAAAATTACATGTTTTTAGCTTCTCTAAAAGCTTTTAGGATTTTACAACTGATCTTACAATCCATATACGTTTTATAGTAGTATATTTAAAAATGATAAAGACATTTTTACGACTGTGTGAGCTTTTATGCCTCGTTTATAAATATAAAAAATTGCATTCAGCTACAGTTTTTAAAATGTACTGAAATAAGTGGAGGAATAGGATACTTACATATTATGAATATTTTTGACTGCAGTAAGATATATTTATATTTCAGTTTCTTTACAATTTAATAGAAGTTGTAAGCCTTTTTGCGAATAGTTTGATATTGAGTATAAACCCATAGGCTGTTTAATATTGTAAAGTGTTTTACTTTGATACCAGCACACATTAAAATAAGGCTCATTTGCAGTTTTATGATCAGCTTCAGTGATATTTAAATTTTCAAAAATAGTCTACTCGTACGAAAAAATTCTTTCACAACCGCACACTACATTTCATACTATATCTTCCCTACAGCAGGAAATATTTGTGTATACTGAAAAATTTAATACAGAATACATTTCCAAGTGTTAAATTTGTTTTTAAAATTTGGTATGAATACATTGTGGAACTGTCGGTTAACTTCACTGAACAAAATTGTTTTAAGTGTACTGTTTTGAAAGACAAAATTAATTAGGGAGAACTTTTCTCACAATAGAATTTGTAATGACTGAATTGTGTGAAAATGTAGTTATCGATGTGTGACATTTTTCCTTGTAATAAAAGAAACATAAAGATAAGAAATTTAACTTGAGTATAAAATGGTTAGAAGTACTGTCATGCGCATTTGAAGAAGTATATCCCCCATTAAAATTAAAAATTATTGACTGAATGTGTGTTATGTCCATCACAAATGCCGATGTAGAAAAGGAATTTGTATTTAATACAAGAAGTTCGAAAAGGAGAACACTAGGAAGGAAAATTTAAATTTTTTCCGAAAAATATTCAGTTAACATAAAGATATCTTTTATATGGTTTTAATTAAAATAAATTAAAAGTATTGAAATCCTTTTTTATGCTATTTTAAATTAAAAATATAACTGAATAGAGAAAGATCGATTTTATTTCATAAATATAATCATCGTATGTAATATTTATTGTGTTATTGTTTAAAAATGAGATAGGGCCTTTGCTCTTTTTACCTCATTACTTTTTTTTTTAAAAAACAGGAAAGTGAGAGCGTTTTCTTACTCTCATATTCAAAAATGAATACAGGATGCTTTTTTCTGGTTCAAATCGCAATACCAAAAATATATATTTTTTTTTTTTTTTTTATTTTTAAAAAATGACAGAAAAATAAAATTTGTTTGAAGAAAATATAATTATTTTTCAACTTCTAACATACTATTTATTTCATTTTTTTCCTTTTTTTTTTTTACCCTGCATTTTTTTTTTTAATTTTACTGTGACGGAACATATAGGAGAAAGAAACACCGAATTCCACTACAGTTTCATACAAGATTGCCCAAGGCAACTCTACAGCTAGCTGTAAACGATTGATCTCTTGGTTCTTAGTTGACAAAGTAACCGAACTAGGTCATAAAATTGTCCCTGTTCGACCTCCCAAGTTCTAAAAGGGGGAAAGGAAAGAAGGCTTTTGCGATTTTAAAGCGATCTTCAAAATAAGAGTTAACGCTTTCGGAATAACTTTTCAGTAGAAAGGTATCCACTTAGAGGGTTAAATTAATAAAAATGAAGGAAAGCATGATATCTTTATTCTTGAATTTATATATTAGGACTTTCAGTAATTTATGAGATTCAATGTTTTTAGTTATCCTGAGAGATTCTAACTAACTGTGTGGTGTATATATTTTAAAGATTACCACTTTTCTTTAAATAAGACATTTAAACTTTTGTTGTTCTTTGAAATTGTCAGATTGAACTTATTTGCATTGATTTGTTATTTTAAAATTAACTTTCTTTCAGATTAGGAGAAGTTTGTTCTCATGTTGCAGCATTATTGTTTGCTGTTGAAATGGCAAATAATAAGGAGAGCCCTGCACCAAAATCTGCAGCTTGTATGTGAAACAAAACTAGCAAGAAAGTAAGCTTCATGAAATGATACTTAGAAATTAAGGGGACTTGGCACCCTTTGAGCAAACTTCTTTATTTACGTATTTAAAAATTATATTTTAACATTTTATACAATGTTTCTACTCAAGAAAATGTTACCAGATGAAAATTTTCATATATTATTCACACAATTTTAAAAAATTAAATGTTTTGAAGAAATTTGGGAAAATTTTAAAATCCTACTCCTTTTGTAAAAATTAAATTTTTGACCTGAAATTTTTTTATAATATTCTTATGGATGTTCTTTACAACTTTAGGGATCGATTTTAGAATAACTTCATTCGTTTTCGAGAAAAAAAATAAAATGTTGATACACAGGCTAAAAATCAACGAAAAAGCCAACATGTCTTACATTTTATTTTTTTTTTTAAAAAAAAGTATTCAGTTTATAGCAAAAACGAATCCCTAATTTTATTAAATGCTTTATTTTTAACACGCAGAAAAAAAATTGAAGTGATTGGTAAATAATTGTCGAAGGAGTAGCATTTTGAATGCACTAAGGTTTCGAAAAACACAAACTGAGAAAAACCACTTTAAAGTTTATAATTCTGAAAAAATAATTATTATAAGCTTAATTAAACTTAAAAATACCACTTTAAGATATTACTTATACGTTTTTTCTTTAAAATAATTGCATTTTCATATGTTTTCAACCCACACATTTTTATAAATGATCAACTTTTAGAGAGTACTAATTGCACAAGAAAACTCAAGAAAAACTTTAAAAAAAAAAATTTTCTGTCACGACAGAAATTTTAGCTGTTTTTCTTCTTATAATATTAAAGTATTACATTTGTATGAAAAATATATCAGGAATAAGAACTGAAATTATAAAATTATTAATATAAAATGCCTTAATTTAAAAATTTTACATGCACACATTTCACAAGGAAGAAAAATTACATTATTGTATTGCCTCGGAAATATTCTGCTTTTAATACTACACATTCTTTTTTATAGTTATTATTTCTATTTATAAAATAGATTTTTTTTATCATAACGCATTGTTTAGCTTTTTTTCTAAAAAGGGGGTGTGGCTGAATTGCCTAATTTGTTTTCAAATGAAGTTTTATTCAACTTCTAACTTTCCGACATGCACAAGTGATATATCAATCGAAAGATAATAATGCAAAGAATAAGATTAAATGAAAATAAAAAAAAAACTATAGGTTTGTGATTTTTAGGGTACCAAGTCCTCTTAAACTTAGTTTTAACTACGCATTACATTTTTAAAAAGTTGTATATAAATTTTAATTTTGAAATATTTAAGCAATTTGATTATATTAAAATCCTTGTTGATAACTCAAGATAGAGAAATTCCTTCGGGTAAAGCAAGTTTTTGTGAAAATTAAGTTTTCCATATTCCTCCTTGTTTTTGTGTTACAAATGGAGATATTTTATCATTTTGTTTAAAATCTTACTAACACGGATTTAAAAAAATCGTCTTAAGTTTTTATGTATTATTAATCGAATATTTTTCAGATTTAAAGTAAAATCATTTATTGCAATTTTTCTAACAGGTTGATCCCGTAGAAGTTTCTACTATCAATTTTAGTAGAAAAAGAAAATGCAAGCAGAAGGTTTCTTAAAAAATCAAAATTGCCTTCTGAAGAAGCATATAAAACTTTCATAGAAGCTATTAAGGTAAATTTATGAAAAAAAAATTAATTAATTTTCATATGATATTTATAACAGACATTTTCTGTACAATTATTTTTATCGTTGGATCTTGTGAAACATCCCATCTTTCATCATTCATGAACCAATCACTTAAATTTGGGAAACAATATGACTTTACAAACAAAATATATTAGTTGTTATTTTTGAATACCATGAGAGAATGTTAAGTGACAAAATATAGGGCAGGTATCAGTGATTTTACCAGCAGATATAATACAGAAGTGCAAGTTTATGCATATGAGTTAATTTTGCCATTGCCAAGAGTGTGAGCCAAATGATACTTATTTGAGTGTAAAATCAATTCTTGTTTTTATAATCTATTTTATGTTACACATGAACTAATAAAACATCACATTTTTATTGAAGTAATACATTATAGATTCATTTAATCTACCAATATTTCAGAAACATAATCCTGATGCACCACATCTGGAAGACCTAACAGATGATGAAGAAACATCATCTGCCTGTGAAACAGAGCATCAGGAGGAACGTCGTCTACCGAACTTAATAGATTTACTCAGAACAAAATTCTCCCTAATTTTAAAATATATAAGGGCCGATGACTCCATACATTCGATGCTACTGGATTGTTCATTATTGCATGAAATAATCCAGAATATCGAATTGTCTACAAGAGACCAAGCATCCAGTGCATTGTGGATTCACCACAAAGAAAGAAAAGAGTAACTTCTTCAACCTTTTGGGAAGATTTTACGTTGCAAAACTGGGCAAAAAGGTTTGGTGGAGCAAATCTTTGGCAAGAGTTTTTCAAATGCTGTGTCATTGACTGGAGGAAAAATCCAGAAGCTGTCGCAATACAGCAATTCTTGACTTATCTCTCTAATCAACATGTGAAAGGAATGTTCTTGTCATGTGGTCTGCTTGTCGACAAGGAGAATATCTTTCTTGGGGCAACTCCAGATGGCCTTGTCATGTGTGATTGCTGTGAAACAGATCTTCTGGAGATAAAATGCCCTGCTAGAGGATAAGGATTTGTAGTGGAGCAAAAATTCCACGGAAAAATTTCTTTTTAGATGATTGTCTCATTTTAAAAAAAAATCATGTATATTTTGATCAGATTCAAGGTCAAATGGATACATAGAAACTAAGTAGATGTTTTTTCGTAGCATCTACCGACAAAGATTTCCACAGTCAGATTATTGAATTTGATGAAAATTACTGGAATTTACTAAAACCACTACTTGGTCGCTTTTTCCAAGCATATGTTTTGCCAGAAATTTTAAAAAATTAATTTGTATTTACTTAACCCCTTCTAGGTCACGTTGCATGTCTTTTGTTCGGCATTTTTGTTTTCGTTTTGATGGCGGTGCATGGCATGCGACACCGAAGAAAAGTTTTATTCTTGAAACTGAATTTGTTGCTACTTGCATGTCTTTATTTTCCATGATATTTTTGTATATTTCTACGAGATGACACAACTAGCATTACTTTCATAATTATCTCAGTGATATTTTCCCGCCTGGAATCTAGCACTAATAACATCTAAGGAAGTTCATATGTGTTAAAACTTCAAATAATATGTAATAGATGTGAATTTTACGGTCTGATGTCCGAGGAAGATTCTAATGCTGCTCTAACTGCTAGGTACTATTTGCCAAAATATTTTTAAACAAATACTATTTTTATTTTTTTTTTTTTTTTTTTTGTAGATATTTATTTTAAACACCTCAAAGCAATAGAATTAAAAAACGTATTATAGTGTTACTTTTAAAATTTAAAACTAAGGTGCATTGTAGAGAAAACTGGTGATCAGTTAATAGGATATAACATATTTTTCCAACTAATAACGACTAGTTTATTTCTATGTATTATATTCTGCGTTTTAAAATATTGTGCTGTGTAGCAAATTGGCCGAGATACATTAATTCTTTGTGGGCCTAAATTCATTGTATGTAATATTGTATGAATTATATATTTAAATAAATTATTTTTATTTTATACGCAATTCATTGTGTTGTAAAAATAAAATTTATTTTCATTAAAGGATAAATCTTAATTAATCAAAAACTTTCATGTTTATCTCAGAATTTAAGAGTTTTCTAAAAATTCAATCATATACTTATATATACTTTTTTTAAAAAACTTACATGTAATTCAATAAGTAAAAAATACATTTAAAACAAAATATATTTAAATTCAATTTCTAAAAACTATTACACTTTTTCTAATGATATTTTCTTTTAATATTGTACAATAATTACTATAAATAAAATTTTTAAAAAGTTAAAATTCAAAGATAAATTTCCTTAATCAGCATATATTTTTTCAATGGTTTGGAATCTTATTACTACATTAAAGAATAAATATTTTTACCTTTAATTTTAATATGTTGGAATCACTTTGGAAATAAAAAGTTAATCAAGACATAAAACAAGAAATATTTATATAATTATGTACACTTATTGAAATGAAAAATTTATATTCAGAGTTCCATACAAAAATGCGAACTGAATTAGGAATTTATGATTGATAACAATGTTAACATAATATATACTCTTTCACTAAAAGGGAGTTCTTTTAATAAAAAACGTTTATATTAACTAATATTCTATGTACACTGGCTGTTTGTGAAAATACATTTCAGTATTACAATTAGACAGATATCTAGATTAATATGATATTCATTATTTTATTTGTTTCAATTGTTTGGTTTACATGTGATGAATTTTCAAATAAATAAATATGTTATGCAACAATATTTTTAAAAATATTGGACCACATGGACACATTGGAAATATGGACCACATGGACACATTAAAAATATGGATCACGTTTTCTATCAGTGACAGATCCGGAGAGAGAGCCGGCCAGGGGAGCAATTCAATCTGGTGATTGACGAAGAACCTTTGGACAATACATGCCACGTGTGGTCGAGGCATTATCCTGCTAAAATATAGCTGTGGCCAAGCCCTGAGGGTAAGGAAGGACAACTGGCTCCAACACCTTGGAGATGTAGCGCTGGCTGTTTAAAGTAAAAGCATTGCGTACTATAGGAGTGCGAGAGTGATACCCGATTCAGTACCAGTGTGGCCGTGCGTAATGTAGCTGTTTTGCATGCTCTCTTCACGGTGTCTCCAGACTCGAATCCGACCATCGTGGTGTTGCAGACAGATGCGTGACTCGTCAGTAAAGACAACTTCATTGCATTCTGAAGTCCACATCCGTCTTTCATCACACCATTGGGGCGGAGACGTATGTGGTTCTGCGTCAAGCGTAGACCAAGCAATGGACGTCTTGCAGACAGACCACTCTTCTGTAAACGGCTTCGAATGGTAAGCGTAGACACTGAATGAGGCATTACAGACTCAATGTGATGTGCTATGGTTCGTGATGTCACTGAGCAATCCGTCACTGCCATACGCACAATTTGCCTCACGTAAAGTGGTACCTTGAGGTAGAGGCAATCGACCACGTTGGTCCTTCGTACCTCATGCATGGAACGGTCTCACATCCACAATACAGTTGTTTGGTTTCGTCCAGCACGACTACCGATTTCCCTGAAAGATAATCCACAATCTCGGTAGGCCACTATCCTTCCTTTGTCGAACTCGGATACTTGATCAAAAGCTAATCGCTGTTTTCTACGAGACATAACTGATCATATTTTTGAAAAAAACCACAAGAAAAACCCAACTAACGAACATGAAATTGTCGAAATCTCCAAGTCTTAAATAGGTGCCACAGATGCGCGTGAAGTGAGTCTGCGCTGAAATTCTAATCATATGCATATCTCACCTCCACTAATGCATGTTGTAAATTTCAGGTTATTTGCATGCTTCCTTCAGGGTGTTGCATTTAAGGTGGCCAACAGTGCATCTTCATGTTGGTTCAAATAATTTGCTATATCATGTTCGTCAAAAATATTGGCCACTTAATGGCAGAAATCTGACATGCCAAGTTGTACATAATGGTGTCATTTGTTTTTAAAACAAACACATTTCATCCAATCAATTAATGGGTGATTTGCCCAAGGAAAGGGTTATTGCCTCATATCCATTTAATATTTGGGGAGTTGATTTTTGTAGTCCGGTTATGGTTAAATTTAAAAATCAAAGTAAATGAGTTCTTAATAAAGGATATGTTTCAATTTTTTAAGCTTATCAACTAAAGCAATTCATTTGGATTTTGTTTCTGACCTTACTTCTAAAGCCTTCATTACCTACTTAAAAAGATTTTTCGGAAGAAGAGGCAAGGGTTCTAAGATATTTTCCGATAATGGTAAAACTCTTGTAGGGGCAAATATTGAATTAAAAAAATTGCATGCTTTTTAGTTAAAACTCCTGACGAAACATTAGTTAGTTATTTTAATAACGAACATATAAATTGGAATTTCATTCCTCCAAGGTCTCCAAATTTTGGTGGTTTAGGGGAATCAGGTGTTAAGTCCTTTAAAACTCATTTAAAACGTGTATCTGTAATTTCAAACTTAGACTCTTAAAGAGTTTATTACTTTAATTGCCGAGATTGAAGCTGTTTTAAATTCGAGACCCCTATCACCACTTTCATCCGATTTTGATGATTTTGAAACTTTTTCACCTGGTTACTTTTTAATTGGTGGATCTATTACGGCTATTGTAGAACCCAAATTAATTAATGTTATAGAAAATAGATTAACTAGATGGCAAAGGGTTACTTGGCTTTCCCAGCAGATATGGAAAGTTTGGAAAAGAAATTATTTAAATAATTTACAAGAAAGAAGCAAATGAAGATCCAGTAAAAATAATGTTGAAATAGGTACTCTCGTCTTAATTAAGAATGAATCACTCCCTGGTACCAAATAGCTTACTGGTAGAATTTAAGAGTTTTTTTTTTTTTTTTTTGGTAATGACAACAAAATAAGAGTTGTTAATCTTAAACTCCCTGATGGAAAAATAATTAAAGGAAATGTCAGAGATATCTGCATCGTGGCAATTGAATGAAAATGTGTATTTATAATTACCATTTTTGTCCTTCATATATTAATACCATTACTTTTTTGCATTTATATTTCATTTGTTTAACTGATATAAATGTATTTTTTTTCATTCTTTATTATTATTTTGTGCTGAGTTTTATACTTTTTTTATTTAACTTTAGTTATTCATTTATATCGTGTATAGCTCATGTTTGTATGTAAATTTGAGTGAATATGCTTGCATATTAATTATTTGTAACCCTATTTCTCTTGTACTGAAATTTGCTTGTATAGATGTAAATGTTGAAATAAGTATTTCAACGGGGCCCGGGATGTTTGTAAATTGTACACCACCGCTATTGTCGCTGGTCACGCCCCCTACAACTCACCACTTCTACGAGTTTTCTCATCCCGAGCGGAAGTACTCTCCCAGTCGTTCCGTCATAGAAAGTGTTTCATTGCTTTAAGTGCCTCTTTGTCTAATTGTTCTTACTTTAAATTCATTGTTAATTTGTTATTGTTTTTTACATATGTTAATCATAATAAATAATTTTTTGTTGTGGATTGTCGGCATCCCGCCGCATTTAGGCCTACCGCCCCCTATTTACATTGGTCTTATCACTAAGGAGAGAGATAGGTCACAAGGACTTTAAAATTTTGTAGGTCTTAAGTATCCCGATACATCGTTCACTATGTACCCGGAGTCTAGACATCTTACGAGAACTTATTACTTCAGCGCTACTCAATTGTTCTTTACCCTTAATAGAAGCTGGTAATACCAAGGAAGCTCCTCTTTCAGCAACCAGGTCTTTTACTGGAAAGCCTCTATCTGCAAATATCACACATCACCAGGTCGAAGCTGTTCCAAAACTCCGCTTAGCTGTATTAATTGCTTGTCAGAAGTTCTTCCTCCATACAGCTTTGAAACAAATGACACTTTCCCTGATGGGTAGATGTAATAAGAAACTTAACAGTATTGAGGCTTTTATATTGCGGGAAGGTTAATGCTCTGACATCAAGATTTAAAGCTCTATCAATAAAAATTTTAGAGCAATCAATCAATGCCGTAACTTTGCGCCAATTTTCTTTCAAAAATTGAGCAGGTACCCTTCTCCTATATTGCCTTTTAGATGGTACTCTTTAATCTTTTCAAGGATCTCAGGCAATCTTCTTATCCATTCCTTGAAAATTGAGCTTGCAGCTCCCTTGGAAATTTTGAAACAAAAGGCAAGGTTTTCATTTAGTAAACCAAGCCAAAGTTTCATAAAAACCAAAAGAAACTGTTCAGGGATGTATTTGAGAGAGGCTTCCAATTGGATAAAACCAGATTCAACAAAGCAGAGGAGAAAGTAACATTTTAAAACTTGGTGCAAAAATTAAAAGCTTTCGCATTGGTAAAAATATCATTTCGTGAATGTTCATATTTCATGAAGTTTGTCTCTAGTGCATGGAGCTTTTGCTCCATTCCACTTATTTCCAGAAAGGTTAAGTCAGTTTAGCAATCCTCTTTCGTATCCAGCTTCAATATAGAGGGTTCATTCTCAATTTCTGGAAAAAATTAATGAAAGAAAAATTATTTCTTAAAAGCAAAATTTATAAATTAAAAAATATTAATCAGCCAAAAAATTTCAAAAGGAAATTTAAATTTTTAATAAATTGAAGTAATTGATTGATATTCTTGAAATTATAATAAATATGCATGAGTTAAATAAACCAAATAAATATGCAAATTAATACAATTACTAGGATTACTTTGCGATACTAACAAAATTTGAACATACCAGTTAAGGGAGTATTCAGCACTTTTCTACTACTTACCTGCCTGTTATATCGGTTCATTGAACTTGATAAATCTTTATCCTCCATACAGGCAATTATAGACGGCACAAAATTAGGATGCTCAGCAACACAAGAAGGTTTCCCTGCAAAGCATTTTAATTTCTCAGCATCACTATTTCTTTAGGTAAGGGATGGCGAACCAAGGGCACGCTTGCCATTGATGGCACGCGACACAATATTTCGGGCACGTCACCGATCAAAACGGTTTGCATTTTAGTTCAAAATAACAAAGTTCAATAGGAAATATTACAAAAAACGCGAATGATTGGTCGCGGTGCATGAGATGGCGGGAAGCACACTCGTTTGTTATTGTCTTACAATCCTAATATAAGTTATTAGTCATCTAATCAGTAATAACAGAAATGACACTAATGTTAAGTTTATTTTAATTACACGTATAACGAAAATATTTACTACAATACGGTGCAAAAATGTATTTTTAGTAGTAACTAAAAATTGCGTTGTTAGTATTTAGTTTTTAATTATTTTCCCAATAATCACTTCATAATTATTTGATGGCACGTCTATACATCATTAAACATTTCTTCAGAAAAAAAATGGCACGTGGATCCATAAAGGTTCTCCACCCCTGCTTTAGGTAATTTGCATTAAAAAAATTTTAGAAATATAATAATTCTTATAATAATGAACAATGCTTCATTTATGAATTATTAACTGTAGTTGACTAAGCACAAGATCAAAATTAAAAGCTTAGACCAGGGGTGGCAAACTCAAGGCACTCTTCCCACAATGGATATGCAGCTGAATTGTGACCGTGGCATGCGAAGGCTAATTGAAAAATTAGAACATTTGAAAAGATAATATATAATTTTTTTATAATTTTTTTTAATATGGTGTTGTCGCAGACAAAAAAGGCATCCAAATTCATTTAAAACACACTTAATTGCAATTGAAAATTATAATGTAGAAAATACTCCTTCATTGTTTTGAGCACTAGCTTTCGAAAGGACGCGCACTCATGAGATTTATGAATTTGAGGGAGCGGGTCGTAATATATCTGGAAGGAAACAATGAACTGCCCAGTAGTGAGTCTTTCTTACTCAAGAATGCAGACTGACTATGGGATTTTTTTTTTACCAATGCCAGATATTTGACTAATTTAAATTTAAAATTACAAGGAAAACATTGTACTTTTCCTACCCTAATTGATCATGTATCTTCTTCTGTGAAACAAATTTTTGCTTGTTCTGTTTCGATTTTGGAAAAAAGGAATAATACATTTCATATTAAAGCAGGAGCTATTTACCAAAGTTAATAATGTTCCGACCTTTCACAGATTTAAAAATTTAATATCATTAATTCAAAGCTAGGTTTGATAATTTTTCAAGATGATAAAAAAGTTCTCATGTTTTCACACATCCCTTTTCATTTTTCTGCAAGATGTTAATTGTTACCCACATGAAGTTCATATGGGAGTTATTGACCTACATCCCCATACTGCACTGAAAGCAAATACAAGGAACTTATTTGAACCGTAAGGAAAATGAGAATTATGTTGAATTTCAAAAAGTTGTACCAACAAGCAATTTTTCAAATTTTCACTATTTGTCTGTCAGATAATGTTGTAAGTTTGGATCAACATGTTTGTCTCTCTCTCTCAAACAATGTTTTCTATTATGAACGTAATAAAATCAAAATATACTCAAAATAAACGGATAAACACCTAATTCCAACTAATTTTGTTAGAATTTTCAATAATTAACTCTATTACAGATAACTTGGTAAAAAAAAACTACAAATTAAAAAATGCATTTAAAAAGTACTGATTGTTTAATAAACATCTAGAATTAAATATTTCAAGCTACTCATTTTTATTTTATACCTAACTTAACTGATTGTATGAATCTGTAAAAAAAATATTGCCAATAAAACTTAAATTTGTACTTTTGTCTTATTTATTATATTATTTTTAAATTTCCACTCTTCAGATTAGCATAAAAAAAGGAACGATTTGAGTAAAAGGCCATACAAAAAAGGCACGATTTAAGTAAAAAGCCATATAAAAAAGGTAAGATTTGAAAAAAAAGACATTTTAATCCTTAAGTAACATTTTTTCGCCTTTTTATGTTCTTTTGTTAGTTCGAAGTGGTATGCATAATTCTTTTTATCAGATTGTGACACTCTTCCCAAAAAAGTTGGCCACCACTGACTTAGACAAAGGCTTAGTAAAAATTATCCTTTCATTTAACAAATCATATTAATAATAAAACGAAGTACAACATATTACACTAAATTTTTATCACAACACAGATCAAAGTACACTTAAAATTTAATTATTCTCACAAAACTAATGTGTCTGGATAATTTTGATTTCTACGCTACGTAATTATACTTAGATACACAAAAAACAATGATTTCATAGAACAAATATTTGTGCATAGTAAAAAAACAGGTTAGTTTTTTTAATTAATATATGTTTAAAAAAATACAAATATATGTGATTGTGTAATTAATATAAATAAAATCAGTTGAAAACTACTTCACATATTATTGTAATGAAAAACGGTTGCCAAAATTATGGCCAAGGTTACCATAAACAAAACTCGAGCAATGTTTGTAACAAAACACAAGAGAATTTTTCGATAAAGTGCAACAAAATTAGAATAGAATCATTTCAATACTAACCTGTAATGAAATGCTTGTTACAAGCGCAGAATTAGGATTTGCTTTCCACTTTTTTTTTGTAATGCAGCCTCCCATTGCAACCTTCTAGATAGATTTGTGACGGACTCATCGCGTTTTCTACTAAAATTTCCTCTTGAGTTCTTTGGAGACCAAAAAAGGCATATTCTTTCCAACAAATTCCAGAAGAGAAACGTGAACATGCAAATTAGAAACCTTTTAAATAACGGAAGTTTAACGTAAGCGTATGACCTATTGGGAAGTGATTATGCTAGTCTGGTTTATGCGCGTGAAATGAAGGAAGAGAAAAAAGCCTTCATAGAGTGTGATGCTATCCGTGAATGAACGATCAAGTCAAGGTGGATACAATTCCACGCGAGATAAAAGATATTTAGGATCCGAGAGGATTGCGGTTCACCAAGAGATTAAAGTAGGATAATTCTAGTATCCATTAGTAACTGTGATACAAACCGATATTAGGAATAAAAGGGAAAGTTAAATATAGTGAAAAGATCGTGCTTATTTGGTAATACGTGTTGTGTGTTTTCTCACATCAGATCCACTAAGTTATAATATAAATATTATCAGTGTTAGTGTTTAAGTTAACATCTTATTAAAGACATTTTAAGAACATAGCAACGTCTGGTTCTTCATTCAATCCCACACCTCTAGGTCACGAAGATAACTTAGGTGTAATGTGTCATCAACGGGTGAATATTTAACAAAAGAACCTATCCCGGTTTAATTTCCCTCACCCCGCGGTAGGAGGTGCAGCAGGGTTAGGAGGTTTACAGGAGGTATATTTTTCTGGGTCCGAGAATGTGGAGGATTTTATTGAGGGCATCGATAATCAGATTAAACTAATTATCTCCTGGGTAGGGCTCGAGACTGGGATGACATATTTGGGTCAGCATTAGTGCAATATAAAGCCACGGACTTCGCACAACTGAAGACGGCATTAACTAAAAATTTCCCCGTTGTCCGTATTAGAAAGGATTCAGAAAGTCAGTTTTATGCGTCCCAGCAGAAAAGGGATCCGGATCCGACAGATTTTATTTATGATCAACTCAAAGTACATAAAAAAATAAGACTTAGTATGCCCGAAGAAGCTTTATTGGACCATATTTTTGTTCGCCTTGAACCACAGGTTCAAGATTATGTAGAGGTTAGAAACCGAAAAACAACTGCTTATTTGTTAGAGGTATTAGCGAAATTCGAAGAAAGATACTCGTACAAGAAAATGCAGGGTTCGAGGAATAGTGGTAATGTTGAACGACGAGGTTGGAATGAGAGTAGGAAGTCTAATCATGACGATAGACAGAGAAATTGGAGAAATTCGGAAGTTTTACTTAGACCGAGTAATAGCAGAACTAATTATAGGGGTTATTACGAGTCTGGTCGTCAAAGAAATCAGTGGCTCGAAAGCAGGAATGACCTAAATAGGGATGATCGAAGATTTGATAGTGGATACCAGTCGGGGAATAGAGTTAAAAGTGAAAATTTTACTCGAGAGGACCATAGAAGTAGGGGTTCGAGTACAAATTTTAGTAGAGGTAATCAAAGGCAAGGGGGTCGATTAAAAAGTTTGAAGATTAAAGATGATCAAAATCATCGGTCGCAGTCGGTAAAAGATGTACCAATTAAATTATCGACTAGATGCATGTCTCCGGTGGAATTTCCATATGTTCCCATTTTACGAAAGCTTTATGGGACACATGAGGAAAAAAATCATTTATATCCGACGATATATATAGCAAACATTTTTTTTATAAGCAAGTGAAAAAATCACGTTCTCAAGTGATCACGACACAGGAAGCTACATGTCGGAACATTGGTATAATTGAATTGAATGTGCGGATCAGAGAATTTGTAAAACCTTGAATGTTTCACATATTGGAAGATTTCGAATACCCATCTTGGTGTTGACTTCATTAGTGGATCAAGGATTGTCTTAGATTTTGATCGGAAAGCGTTGGCACTCCCGAATTCACAGATTGAAAAAGTTGTTGCAACGAGGAAGGAAATATGGAAATAGATCTTACTAAAACAAGGTTGGAAGAAAGTCAGAAAAAGGAGTTGCAGGATTTATTTAATAGTATTAAAGGATTGTTCTTAGACAAACCGGGTATCACGCATGTTTTGTATCATGAGATTGATACGGGAGATAAGCAACCAGTTGTTTTTAGGCCATATCGTCATGACAGGGTTAAGCAAAGCATTTTAGACTACCATATAGAGAAAATCTTAAAAAGAGGGAACCATAATACCGATTCAATCTCCGTACGAGTCACCGATTGTGTTGTATAGAAAAAATAATGGGTTACCGCCGGATAATTTAAAAGCGTATCAATTTGCCGTTGACTACAGAAAGCTGAATGCTATTACAAATTATACACGATATCCCTTACCTTTAATTGATGATTTAATAACAAAACTCCCCCATACGACAATTATGTCGACACTATACCTGAGGTCGGCGTACTTTCAACTCGCGGTAAACCCCAGTGATATAGTTAAGAGGGCCTTTGTAATGAATAATGGTACGTACACATTCAGGCGTATGCCCTTTGGGCTGTCAGGGGCGGCTCTCAACTTCCAGAAGGCGATAGACATTATTTTGAAACCGGTTATAGGGAGGTTTGTGAATGTTTATATGGATGATATCGTCTCCATCGTTCACTCACCATGTCGAACCTTTAAGAGAGGTTTTTAGGTTATTACAGGAATTAGGATTAACACTGAACAAAGAGAAGTGTAAATTTGGTTGTGATAAATTGAAATATTTAGGTTTGATAATTAGTAAGGATGGAATTACAACGGACTAGGCAAAGGCTCGAGCTATAGTTGAGATGAAACCTCCGAAGAATTTTAAGGAGATATCCAAATTCTTAGGAATGTCCCAGTGGTACTCAATGTTTATTAAGAATTATGCCGATTTATGCGAGCCCCTTTATAATTGAAGAAAATATTTCAAAAAGTTTTTGGTCAGTAGAGGCGCAGAAGGCGTCTGGCGCAGTCAAATCGGCTATAACGGAAACGCCAGTTTTAAAATTACCCAATTTCGAAACGCCATTTGAGTTGTTTACGGATGCCAATTCAATAGGCATTGGCGCGGTTCTTAATCAAAAACAGAGGCCAGTGGTATATGCCTCCCGCACGCTTAGTAATGCGGAGAGAAACTAAAGGGTGTTTTTTTAAGAGGTATAGAACTTTAAATTGCAATAAAACAACGATGTATTATTCGATTGACATGGATTTTTTTTATTCGAAAGATAATCTTGTGGCATTACATTTTAAATATGATTTCTGGTATAGGTCTGCCACGGCTGGCTCGGATGTAGTCCAATCTGGACGTCCAATTTTCGATGACTTTTTCCAACATTTGTGGCCGTATATCAGCAATAACACGGCAAATGTTGTCCTCCAAATGGTCAAGCGTTTATGGCTTATCCGCATAGACCAATGACTTTATATAGCCCCACAAAAAATAGTCTAGCGGTGTTAAATCACAAGATCTTGGAGGCCAATTCACAGGTCCAAAACGTGAAATTAGGCGGTTACCAAACGTGTCTTTCAATAAATCGATTGTGGCACGAGCTGTGTGACATGTTGCGCCGTCTTGTTGGAACCACAACTCCTGGACATCATGACTGTTCAATTCAGGAATGAAAAAGTTAGTTATCATGGCTCTGTACCGATCACCATTGACTGTAACGTTGTGGCCTTCATCATTTTTGAAGAAGTACGGACCAATGATTCCACCAGCCCATAAAGAGCACCAAACAGTCAGTTTTTCTGGATGTAACGGTGTTTCGACATACACTTGTGGATTAGCTTCACTCCAAATGCGGCAGTTTTGTTTGTTGACGTAGCCATTCAACCAGAAGTGCGCTTCATCACTAAACAAAATTCGCTTATGAAAATCGCGCGCGCGCGACCATTATTTTCGAAATAAAATTGCACAATTTGAAAGCGTTGTTCAGGCGTGCGTCTATTCATGATGACTTGCCAAGCCAAACTGAGAATAAATCACTTGACAGCTGTTAAATCGGTCGCCATCTTGGAAAGTAATGCCAACTTAAACTTCTATACCTAAAAAAAAAAACACTCTGTATACAGTAACGGATTTATTGGTTGATTGAATATAACGTCGCACTGTTCAGCTACACGAGGGATTTTGGCGACGGACCACGTAATTTTGAACCATGGTCAAGTGACGTGGAGGACACCTGAGCTGGTACCCCCTCTCCTAACTACCACACCACACCAATGGGAAGAGGTTTCAGCTCTCGACAGATTTAACGTGCATCGCTGCCCAACACGGCGGGTCTTTAATGGTACTGGGCTCGAACCCGTGACAAAGCAAGCCCTATACCACTCGGCTACCGCGGCCACATACAGTAACGGAAAGAGAGTGTTTAGCTGTAGTTTGGGCTCTGAATAAATTCAGAACGTATTTAGGTTTACTGCCAGTAAAAGTTATATCCGATCATGCTACATTGACGAGTTTAAAAAAATGGTAAAAATTTGTCAAGTAGGATGATAAGGTGGGTTCTAAAATTAGTGGAATTTCATAAAGAATAGGCACACACACCGTCCAGGAAATCAGATTGCAATGGCTGACGTTTTTTCGAGGATTCCGATTGAAAGTATAATAGGAGAAAAAGTTAATTGTGCAATAATCAGGGATTTAGTACTTTCGTCGCGTGAACAGTTAATCCAAGATCAAATATAGGACCCGGTTTTAGGTCATATCTATAGATATCTGGAAAACCCAGAAGATAGCTCGGTTAATGCGACAATATGTGAGAACTGGTGTCACGATTTTAAGATGACTGAGGGCATGTTGTTTTATGCGAATTACGCAACGTCGTTTGATGAAATGCGAGTATACATTCGAAAGACTTTAAGAAATGAAATAATGAGAAAATTTCACGAGAAGCCCATAGCATGTCATTTAGGACGCCTTAAGACTTACCATAAAATAAGGGACATTTTTTATTTCCCGTATATGAGAAAATTTATTGAAAAATATGTCTCTACATGCCACATGTGCCAGGTAACAATTATAAAAACACGTTACCAGTTGGTCGCTTAATTCCGATAGTCTCAAATTATCCAAACTAGACAGTAACGTTAGATTTGTTAGATCAGTATCCTGTGTCGCGAGTAAGACGTAAACGACATGTTTTAGTAATTATGGATCATTTGAGCAAGTGGGCTGAAATCATACCCTTTAAAAAGGCCTCGGGTCGAATAATAGCTGATAGTTTATTTGATAATTATATATTGCATTATGCAGCTCCAGTAAAATTAATAAAGGATAACTTTTCCGAATTTATATCCTATATTTTTGAATATTTAAGTAACAGATTAGGCATAAGGCATGTGAAGACTGTTGTTTATAGTCCCCAGGCGAATATAACTGAACGCGTGAATCACGATCTTGTGCAAATGATTGCAAATTATGTGAATGATCAACATGATACTTGGGACCAGTTCTTACGTAAGTTCGCTTATGATATTCGAACGGCAGTGATTGAAACAACGGGGAAAATGGCAGCAGAATTATTTTTAGGTGAAAAACTGATTACCCCATTTCAAAAATTAGTGATGGTATCTGTGGGAACTGAAGTTGCCGTAGAGGATATTGAGAAATTATTTGATGAAGCTAGACGAGACACTAAGGCAAAGCACGAAAAGTGGGCGAAATATTATGATAGACGGAGGCGAGATGTTCAGATTAAGTTTAATGATTGGATCCTGGTGAAAACGCATCCTTTAAGTTCGTCAGCACAAAAGGTGGTAGCCAAGTTTAAACCAAAATTTGAAGGTCCTTATAGAACACTAGAGGAAAACAGAATAATTTAGTGGTTTGGAGGTCAATATATTTATACAGTCAATATATTTATACAGTCAATGTAGATCAAGTTAGACTTTACCATCATAGGGAAAGTGACGAGATGGAGATAAGAACCAGTAGTTCTGATAACAATAGATCAAGCTATAAATCGAATAATTTTGAAGGTACGCAGCCTGGATCAGATGAGTCGCAGTAAAGTATAAAGAATGGGTCAAGTGAAAGGCGTGAGTTAGAGGAAGAAGGAACAGGTTTTTTAATAAGGATCAGGGTGAGAGGCAAAAAAGTACGGCCAGTAATTGCAGACCACTTGTGAGATCATCAGCCGGCTCTTGGACAGAACCAAATAGAATATCAAAATATGGAAAAAGGAGACTTCGGGATTTAAAAGATCGTGGCAATCTGGTTCTGGAGGACCAGAGAGGAAGTATTAAAAGGGTTCAAGACAGCAGGGAGCTAAACGAAAATTTTCGGTACATAATAGCCATTTATCCTTTTTTTTTTTCAAAAAGATACTGGAGAGATGAAACAGTGAGGCCAAGAACCAGCGGCTACAACTTCCGACCAAGAAGAGGTGCAAAGGTGGAGATTCCCGACCAGCCAATGAGAAGTGGACACAACAAGGAGGACCAGTTCGATCCAGAGGAAGCAGGAAGAAACCACAGTAAAGACCCTACGTCGAGGAGCAAAGAAGGTCATGCAGCAGGAATATCAGAAGCAGAAGTGGGCAACAACAGCATTGCCAGCAAAGGAAAGGAGGAGCGAACAGCTACAGATCCCTCTCTCTGGATGTCCTAGTAGGAGACGTCAAATACAAGACAAAAATCAGGTTGCATGGTTTCATTATACATTTTCATGCCAGGCAGTCAAGAGAATTATTGCAACACGAAAGTCATAATGGTTCTTTACAATTTTTTTTTTTTATATAAAAGACAAAAGTTGACACTACAATCGGTGCATTTTTCTAGAAGATTGAAAAATAAACCTTAAGTCTTGTAAAATTTTTCAAAATTTTTTGAGGAGAAAACAAATGTATAGGTACACTTGTTTACTGCTTTGTATGACTTCGCTGAGAGTCGATTATTCTTTGGGTTGTTTGTTGTAAGTGATTATTGAGAAAATGTTTGTAATTGTATAATATATATATATATATATATATATATATATATATATATATATATATATATATATATATATATATGTAAGATTTTCCCTTTGAAACATTTAGTTAAAAGGTTGAGTCATATCCTTTTCAGAGGACCATTAATCTCAATTTTATTTATAACTACATTCCGAAGCAGCGCCGTCTAGTGAGCTTTCGTAGCTCCGGCTTAAATAGTTTTTCGGCAGAGGCCTACTAACCACCGCCGGTTCAACACGTCACGTCTTTAGGGAATTTCGCGCCCTGCGCGATACCACCAGTCCTAACGTCCAAGAATGAGAAAGGTAGTTAATTTCCCCGTCTTCTAAAGGTATAACTCAACTTTCAATTAACCTAATTCCTGCATGTCTTTCTCTTTGTAAATATCCCCTTTTGTAAATATTTCCCTTTAACTTTAAATAAATTCTTTTTTACTTAAAAGAAGTATTTGTGTTTAAATGACTTCGATTCAATTAATTCATCACTCACCCTTAAATACTTACCCCTAGACAACCACATCACCAATCTAAAATCCCGCCTTCTGAAGAGTCTGATTTTTATTCGAAGATTTATTCGGACTCCCATATATATATATATATATATATATTTCTATTGATTCATATTCATGTGTGTGTGTGCATCTGGTTTTGGGAACGCAGCGTAGACAGATTAACAACAATAACCCTAACAGTGCTGAACGATTAGAGGGGAATTTTATTTAGAAAACCAGATGAGGTGCATATATGAAAAATAGTTGTTATTTAATGATAGTATATAAAGTATGGAATTTGTAAAATGTAATTGTATGATGAGATATTTAAGGAGTTTTTCTTTAAGAGTGGCTGACCCTGACAATTGCAGAAAGGCAGATTTTCTTTTTAGGTCTGAATTGTAAGTCCTAGATGCAGCCATGAAAAAAACTTGTACAGATGAACAGTGGGATTGTTTCAAGTATATTCAGAAATATAAGTTTGATAGGTGTATGGTCCTGGTTTTTATAACGAGAAGCTCTGTGTTTTTTCCCTGGACCTGTTACCAGATTGGGATACACCCTAATATATATGTAAAAGTGAATCTGAGGTGATTAAAAAAATATAACTGATAATTTTGGTATAGTTTTTTGAGTAAAATTATTGCGAATATTGAGATTTATTTAAGACAAGTATTGAAAGTTACAATTTCAGAGAAATGTTTAAAGTTAAAATTTTAGAGGAATGTTTAAAGTTTAAATTTCAGAGGAAGGTTTAAAATTAAAATTTCAGAGGAATATTTAAAGTTAAAACTTCAGAGGAAAATTTAAAGTTAAAATTTCAAAGGAATTTTGAAAGTTAAAACTAAGACGAATAAAATTTAGGCTCTTAATTTCTTAAGGGCTATTAAGACCCTCAAATAAATGACGTTTTGCTTCTTGGAGGGGTTTATGACGGGCCCATCGCGTTTTCTACTAAAATATCCTCTTGGGTCCCTTGGGGCCGAAAAAGGCAAATTCTTTCCATCCAAATCCAGAAGCGAAACGTGAACATGCAAATTAGATACCTTTTGAATAGAGGCAGTTTAACTTAAGCGTATGACCTAATGGGAAGTAATTATGCTAGTCTGGTTTACGCGCATGAACTGAAGAAAGAGAAGAAAGCCGTCATTGAGTGTGAAGCTATCTGTGACAGAACGATCAAGTCAAGCTGGATACAATCCCACGCAAGATAAAAAATATTTAGGATCCGAGAGGATTGCGGTTCAACAAGAGATTAAGGTAGGATAATTCTAGAATTAATTAGTAACTGTGATATAAACAGAGATTAGGAATAAAAGGGAAAGTTAAATATAGTGAAAAGATCGTGCTTATTTGGTAATACGTATTATGTGTTTTCTCACCTCAGATCCACTAAGTTATAATATAAATATTATCAGTGATAGTGTTTAAGTTAAGATCTTAATAAAGACATTTTAAGATCATGGCAACGTCTGGTTCTTAATTCAATCCCACACATCTAGGTCATGAAGATAACTTAGGAATAAGGTATCACCCACGGCTGAATACTTCACAGATTTGTTGTAAAACGGTACATTTCAGCAGTCGAAAGCAAATTTGTACCGCTTCTCATACTGCATCCAACTGCAGTACAGATAGGTCCCAGTATGCTTTTCTGGGGCTGCTCATTATAAATTGATATTTTTTTTTTTTTTTTTTTTTTTTTTTTGCGAAATCTAAGGCAAATTAAAACAGCTACCGCATACAAACGTATACAAAACAGTGTTATTTTGATGAAACCGGGAAAAAAGGGTTCCAATGACTACAGCGCTCCCATAGTAAACTTGAAGGTAGAACTCGTCCATAGTCAATCAAATATCTAATGATATGAGGTTGTAGCTCGAAACAGCTGGGTACTCGAGCCCTTCAACCAATGACGTTTTTCTTTAAACTGAACTGATTTTAATTTACGTCTGTCTGTTTTGGTTTATATTTTTACAACTACCATGAAACAAGAATGTCTCAGAACGTTGATGAAACCCGGTAAATATGGATGAAGAAATAATGGAACGCAAAAATGAAAATAATGAACAAAAGACTGAAAAAATGTTTACATTAAAAAAGTTGAATGCTGTAGCAATGTAGAGTTGGGATGTGGAATGCGAGACATGTGCTATTTGTAGAGTGCAAGTCATGGGTAATATTTTCGTATTTGATCTTTTCAAAGCATAAGAAATAAATTTATCCGAGTTTTATTATGCTTAGGATGGTTATATTCAATTCTCTTCTAAGAAGAGTGTTGATATTAATGAAAGTGTCTATAGGAACAATTAATGACATACCATTATTTTTTGGTGCAATCATATTGTGTAAAAATTGAAACAATCAAATTTAAACGTAAAGTTCGATGAAATTTAATTTACTGAAAATACTTAGATGCGTTTGTGATCTGAGTAGTTTTATTTGATACTTCGGCTCATATGTAATAGTTGAAGGTTGTATTTCATATTTCGACCAATGAAAATAAAATTTTGCGGGTGAAGCATATTGTTAAGTGTTTTAAGTTAAATCCTAGCACGACCCACTTAATTTTTATTACAATTCTTTCTTTTTATGGAAGTTTACTATATTTTTGGAAATTCTTTTCTTATTGATTTTTATAACTGATTTGGTATTAAAAAAAAATAAAACGAAAAGCGTTTATTTAATTTTGTAGGATTTTTAACTTAGTTTTTTTCTGAAATTTTATTAGGATGTTAATCATGTATTAAATAATGAATTTTTATTAGTAAATTTAATACCTCATTATAATTTAAAATTAACTTCTTCAGTTTTTATTTAGGTAAATTTAATACTGTTACATTTTTTTTACTGTCTATCAAAAGTGATTGCAGAAGCTCCAAAGAAGGCTACCATGTGTGCTGTTTGTGAATATATTGTCAACCATCATAATTAATTCTACAAAGAATGACATTGGTTATCTTTAGCATAGGATAGATGATTGGTGTAGCATTGCTTAATGATGCAATAAATGCTAGTAGGACCCTGCCCTAAAAATATTTGAAGCTTACTTAAAAGGATGCCATAGTGCTGATTTATTATGGCTTCGAGCTCATGGATGATGTTCTTTCATCTGATTGGTTTGAGTCCTGTTGCCCTGAAATACTTCACATGAAATACAGGGCTGATGCATATTCAGTCTATCAGGACTAAAATTCCTCACATAGGTGTGATGTGGGAAATTTTATAGCTATTAATTCAAGTGCTGTCTTCGTCACTTGAGTATGGTTCAAAATTATAAATTTCAATGACAAAACCTTATATTTTTTTCTTTAGGAGTACAATATTAATAACAACATACCAATCATGATTGATTGAATTTATTTGAAGTCCGTTGTATTCTAAAAATGAAATGTGAACTCACTATCAATCTTACATTTGGGGATCATATAGCCTTTGTTGCTCCATATCCCACAAAACCTGAACTGAATCTTACATTTTACCATTTGAACTTGTTTTACTTTATTTTCTTATTCATGATGAGTAACAGTACCATATTAACAGAATTGTACTTTTAAGTTTGTATTCAATTTTAATTCTGTTCTTTAATGTTTAAATGATTTCCATTTTGGTTTTGTTATTTGTCTTAAATATGAAATCTGTTAGGTGGGCACAATTAATTCTTCGGTTCTAATTTCAAAGCAATTTTATTATTTTTGGGGGGATGGCTATTACAATGCATAAGTATCCTATTTTTTTCATTAAATTTCCCACAGTTGTTTTCTTTTTAACTACTAAATGCATTTATATAGCTTTAGAGGAAATAATCTTTTCAAAGGAGGCGTAATTTTTTGATACACAATCAAATAAACAATTTAGTAAAGGAAAGGAATTTTTATTGGCTAAAAGTGTATAACTAATTATCCGTTCATATGAAGAGTTAAAAGTTCTGCTCGTTATAAACTATTCTGTTACGTAAATAATCACATGCTTATCTAAGCATTACCTGAGTTGAGACACAAACTATAAGTGTAAGATGGCTATTAATTGCTTTAACCATGCATGTTCGAAAATGTAAATTATAAATTCTTTTTTCTCCCGCAGTAGCATTCTTGAGATATCAAGCTAGAAATAAGCAAGAGGATTGCGTTGGTAAGCTAAAAATTCATTTATGATGACTTTCTAAATAATATTTTTTTAATTAAATGGGACTATAACTCCAGGATTTCTGCACGAATTCAATTTACTAGACAATGCAATATGTAGTGCTTGTAACTTTTTAAATGATTTAAATGTTATCTTGTGAAACCGCAGAAGATACACCTATCCTCAAAATAATCTCTGATATTTTCTCAAAATTGATCTGCATTGCATCATCACTCTCAAAGATTTATTGGAGTAAGTTGTGTTAAATCGGTCAACATTTAGATTTTTTGTGCGGAAAAAAATGTGTAACATTTTAACATCTATTAACTTAAAATTCTACTTAAAGGGGATAATAGCCTATGTTGCTTCACATTCTTTTCAATAAATAAAAAGAAAAAGTTCTGCAGTATTGAATCTTTTACTGGATTTTTCTTTTCTATAACCTTTTTACTAAGCATCCCAACTTTTTTCCTCTGGATTGTATTTCATCGAAAAACTCATCCATTATTCCCCTCAATCTTACGGATTTGAAATTTTGTTTTAAAGTATCCCAGTTAATTTGACCATTCTTAATGTTTGCAATTAAGGGACGGAACTTTTGCTCTAGTCTTTGGTACATAGTGTAAAATTGTCTTTGTTTGTGGCAAAATAATTCCTTTTCGACTTTCTCAGATGCAATGTTTGCATATGTCATGACTTTGCATATAATGAACTCCAAACATCATCTAGCCAAGAGGGTAATCTTTGTCATTCTTCCACTGTGCATAAAGTGCTCAAGTTTTGGTATGGGAAGTAATTCACCGAAAAATTCTGTCATGATAGTTACAGAAGTGAAAGATTTTGGAAAATCAGCAAACTCACTAATTTCTTTTAGGTCAGGATAGGCATCTCTGGCCCATAACCCTGTATATGTTCACATTGTTCAAAAAATCGACATCCTCCTTTTTATAGAAAGAACAACAATGTATTAAATTAGCACATCAACCTTTTTCATGCACAACTTGAATAATAAAAGTTGCAGCTACAGTCTTTTTTTTATTTTATAACTTTATATTGTATAGCTTTTAATCTTTTTTCGTTATACTTGTCATTGGAATAGTTCTTTCAAAAATATTCAGTGTTGCTCCTGAATGAAACTAAAAAGAAAGATCCAATACTGAACGAAAAGTTTACCTGGAACCAGAGAATATGTCGCAGTTTTTAAAGAGCATTGATTTTTGAATATATTTATACATATCTATCTTCAAAGTTTTAACATATTATGTGTTGGCTACATTTGACTAGGGCTTTCTAACAAACTATTTTTAGACTGAATTATCTTGTTTAATGCACAATGACCTCATGGTCCTTGTGCTATATCACACTAATCAACAAACCAGTATTTTAAGTTAATTAAAAGTAAAGTATACCTTGTTATTAGGTGTGTGTGAACAAAAATTCTAATAAAAATTTATATTTTTATAATCTAAATTTATAAAATTCATATTTTTATAAATTTATTTTTTGCTTAAAGTTCAATAAAATGTTAAATGAATGCTTAGAATCTGATCTACCTATTCTTGCTTATTTATGTGTCCTTCAATTGGTATTTTTTTCTTTCCAATTGTGTAAAAATTTACTCTACATAATATAAAATTATTATTGCAGATATAAACTACATAAAAAGAAATGTTGCTGGGGTAAAAATTATAAGACATGCACAAATTTTCTCATGGTTGTTTGTAATTTTATAAATTTTCAAGAGTCCTAATTTTTATTTACCACAAATCCTTTGACAATGGTTTTAACATATAAAAGTGGAATTAGATGCACATGTTTCCAACACAATAGAATGTGTTACTCGAAAACATTTAATTAAGATCACGCAATTTAATTTTTGATTTCCCTCTACCTTTTTATATTTTTCACTATTTAAGATATTATTAAAGCAATCAAATTTACTTTCCATGAACAAAATTTAAGACATAAAAATAGTCAAATTATAAGTCAGCCATTGGTATTTTTTCACCTACATTGGGCCTCACACTAAAAAAAATCACTTCGTTGCAATTTTTTTCATCAAAATTACCTGAAATCTCTCAACATCTTTAAATGAGATGTTCCAGAAATGTTTTAAAAAGCTAAAATAGCGGTTCTTGATGTGACTGAGCGATCCGTCACTGCCATGCGCACCATTTGCCTGTCCTCACGTGAAGTGATGCACTGAGGTGGATGCGTTCAACGACGTCGGTCCGGCGTACCCTCCTGCATCCAACGGTCACATCCGCATTACAGTTGTTTGGTTTCGTCCAACACGACTACCTATATTTCCCTGAAATATAATCCACAATCTCGGTAGGCCACTATCCCTCCTCTGTCGAACTCGGATACTTGATCAAAAGCTGATTGCTGTTTTCTACGAGACATAATACATCATTTTTTGAAAAAACCACAAGAAAAACACAATTGCCGAACTTGAAATCTTCGATATCTCCAATCCTTAAATAGCGCTTTAAGGTGGCCCCACAGGCGCTCGTGATGTGTGTATGCGCTGAAATTCTAATCATGTGCATATCTCACCTCCACTAATGCATGTTGTAAATTTCATGTTATTTGCATGCTTCCTTCAGAGTGCTGAATTATAATTCTTATGTACCCAGTTTATATTGCAATATTTTAGAATACTACATTTATTTTATATTCTTAAATGTAGAAATGAATAGTCAATTTTTTGAATCTATGTCTGCGAATGTGATTCCTAAGGAACAACGTATGTAGCGAATTATAAACGAAGCAATGTCCATAATTATTTCGAATACGAAAGGAGTGTGTATCCGGGCGAATTAGTTAAGACAGTCCACAATAATTCCATGAGATAATTTAAATATAGTAATGTTTATTTAGATACGAATTGCCGCGATGCGGCTTACAATCTACGATACAAGTTACACACACACACACTAAACTAATGATCTTTACAATTTTAATACAGATGTGCGCACACCAGCGCCCTCGCGTGGTCAATATTTCGGCACACACCCCACCGGTGAACAGAATGTTCACCCAGTAAATATCGAACCACAATTAATACAAACAATTATTCAAATACAATTCTTACAAAGAAAATACTGATACAATACTACTAATCAAATCTAAATTATACATATTAGAAAGAAAAAAGTAAATATACATTAAAGTACACAATATAATGAAACAAAGATGACAAAGCTTCAATTTACAAACGAACAAATACTAGGATACATACCTCAAGATTTCACAAAAAATAAATTTAACAGAGATTAATTAATAATGTGTAATCTCCTACCATTAATCTGAAAAATATAAACAAATTAGTACAAGTATATTATACAATTTCTAAAGGGTACAGCAATTGAATGGGTTTTTTTGAAGAGACCTTTAAAAGTTTTTACAAGACAAGATCTAACGTTATAGTCTCTTCCAATAAATATTTCTTTGATTATTCCAAGTTCCCACAACAATTTTGATTTTACATTTCCTTCAACAAGAACTACGTCGTTTAATTTTAAATTCCTATGAACAGATGGTGTTTTAAAATGATTAGCTGTTTTTAACTGGAGCAAATACTGTTCTTTCCAGCGTCTCCAAAGTTGTTTTAAAAGAAGAGTTCGGTAAGTCTTTCTTTTCTTGTACGACTCCTTTGCCGTAGTGGCGTCGATCAGTTCGATGAAATGTATAGGATATTTAGAGTCACCATAACCTAACTCGAGGAAGTGGGCCGGTGTTAGTGGTTCCGGCTCTCCTGGATCATTCTCCACGTATGTCAGTGGTCGATGATTAACGATGACTTCAACTTCTGAAAGTATCGTTGAAAGTTCTTCAAATGTTAGAAGTGCCCTGCCAAGTATTTTACGTAAAGGATCCTTTATAGTTTTAACAAGACGTTCGTAAAATCCACCCCACCAAGGCGCACGTTCAACTATGAACTTCCAGTGAATACCTTTATCTTTACTTTGAAATTCACTGTCTTTCAAGATGTTGGCAAAATATGCTAGCTCCCTTTCAGCTGCTTTAAATGTACGTGCATTATCGGAGTATATTACCTTGCAATTACCTCTACGAGCGAGGAATCTCCGTAAAGCAAGTAAAAAACACTTTGTGGACATGTCCGACACAAGTTCTAAGTGTACGGCACGAGTGACTGCACATGTAAACAAAGAAACATAAGACTTGCGAGTCCCTTGATTGCCCTTAACAAGTACTGCACCTGTAAAATCAATTCCTACAACTTGGAAAGGAGGAGATTGGGTGATTCTATCTCGGGGCAACTGACCACTTAACTGGTCAGCTGGTTTGGCACTGTATTTTTTACAAACGAGACAGATTCGAATCATTGTTTTCACTAACTGACGACCCTTAGGTATCCAATATTTTTTCCGAAGTTGAGTCAAAGTTGCAGATACGCCACAATGACCAATTCGTTCATGTTCCCTAATAACAAGTAATTCTGTAAATTTACAGCGTCGAGGAAGAATAACAGGATGCTTTTCACCAAAGCATAAGTCTGCTTCAAGCAACCGTCCAGTAAGTCGTAATAAATTATTTTCATCCAAATACGGTACTAAACTCTTTATTTCAGAGCTAGATCGAAGTTGTTCGTTTTGTTTTAAGGCTAATATCTCAGCTGAATAAAATTCGGATTGAACACATTTAAGCCAAAAATATTCAGCATTTTGTATTTCATCTGCAGTAATGTAGAATCCATCGATTTGCAAATGTTTCTAGCATTGTTCACGAATCGGAAAACCCAAGCAGTCGTTTTCAAAAGTTTCTTAAGGCTGCTGAATCGATTTATGTCGACAAGAGCTTCCCTCTGTTGAGTAACTGCCATATGCACACTAGAACGATGTTCTAATTCTTCCGAGCAGAGCTCCGAATCTAAAATATCTCGGTGACGATTTGGCCAATGATCGGGTGTTAGTTTAAGCCAAGGTGGGTCATGCCACCACAGCTCATTCTGTGCTAACTTGACGGCAGATGTACCACGCGAAAGGAGATCAGCAGGGTTGTCCTTTCCTGGACAGTGTCCCCACTGCATCGGATCAGAGAGCAATTGTATCTCTTGAACACGATTTCTAATGTATGGTTTGAACGCTGAAGAATCGCCGCGTATCCAGTAGTACGAAATGAGAGAATCGGTCCAATAATATATATTAGCATCAAATTTGAGACAAGATGACACCTGTTTGGCCAACCTAGCTGACAATAAGGCTGCTGTCAGTTCAAGACGAGGAAGCGTCAATGATTTCAAAGGTGCCACACGACTTTTTGAGCAAATGAAACTGGTTTCGATTTCGTTATTACAAGTAACAAATCGCAAGTATAATATTGTTCCATAAGCTGATTTACTCGCGTCTGAAAAACAATGTATTTCACACTTTGATATTTCTTGATCTATGTTACCTAAATAGAACCGTGGTATCTTTATCTCAGTCAAGCCCTCAGCTTCGCTACTCCACTGCTGCCACTTGTGTCGTAGCTTTGGGGGAAGTTCAGAGTCCCATTCTACTCTAGAGTCCAAAGTTCCTGAAGTAGACATTTCAATTTGATAACGAATGGGCCAAGAATTCCAATGGGATCGAAGATGCGACCAACCACACTCAGAATAAATCTTTTCGATTCTCCTCTACGTGACATAAACTTCAATAGATCCTTTGGATCGAAATAAATTAAATCCTTTTCTGGATCCCAAGCAAGTCCTAAAACCTTAGTTGGAGGTCTAAGATCAATAGCACTAGTTTCAGAAGATTCCGTTTTGACACCTTCTTGCTGCCATAACAAATTAAGTTGTTTCGAATTACTTCGCCATTTGCGCAATAACATGCCTGCGTCACTGAATATTTGCAAGCACTCCAAGGTAGTACGTAGAGCGTCCGGAACATCATTCTGACCACAAATCAGGTCATCAACATAAATGGAACTATTTAGCAACTCAAATGTATGAGGATATTGCTCTCGGTACTTCTTAAAATGATGGTTTAAAGTTGCTGCGAGAAGGTATGGGCTAGGTCGAAGTCCAAAAAGAACTCTCGTGAAATTCAAAACGTATGGCTCGTTATTCAAATTATCAGTCCAGAAGAAACGTGTAAAATCTCTATCACGGAAATCTAATTCAATTTGAAGAAAAGCCGATTTCACATCAGCTGTAAATGCTACAGGACTTTTTCGAAAACATAAAAGCAGTTCTAAAATGTTGGGATGCAAATTTGGTCCCGTATATAAACTTTGGTTTAACGATGATTGTCCATTTTCGTGTGCTGAACCATCAAATACTATTCGAATACGACTTGTGGTTTTGTCGCTACGTATCACTGCATGATGGGGTAGGTAAAATCCCTGACTATCCAATAAAGAATCACAAGAAGTACGCTCAACAGTACCTTCCCTAACATAGTCATCAATTACATCCTTATACTCGCAGAACTCGTGATCACATTTAAACCTACGAACCAACCCCTCAAAACGCTTACGTGCGACAGTTTTATTATTTTGTAAAGCCTCTCTCATACCTGGTTTCCATGGCAAATTTACACGATATCGACCATCTACGAAATTAACTGATTTGTCAAACTCACTAAGCATCTCTTCATCCCCATTACCTAAAGTCATCGAACCCTTGTCAAGTATTCCTAAACTTTCTATCTCCCAAAATCTCCTTAGCTCAGTCGAAATTGATTCCTCTTCACTGTGAACCACAAATGTACCGAAGTACAATCACTCCGCTCATCACACTTTCCCTGAAGAGACCATCCTAGGCTAGTCTCGACTGCAACCAATTATGAATCTAATCTTTTTATCCGATGTGTTAAAGACCAATAAAAATCGGAACCTATTAACAATGAAATTTCACAATTCTCAGAAGATTCATTACAACTGAATGTTAGCCTAAACCCTTTGGACTCCATTTCTGCCCACGCATCTGGATTAGGTAGGCTAAGTGTTGCCTTTGAAATTTCCTCAATTTCCAATGCCTCAATCACAGTCTCTTCTCCGCTTAATACATTCCTTAGCCTAACCTCGACCTTACTACAAGTTTGTTTTTTAGGAGTTTTACAACCGAACGAAAAAATATTTAGCCTTTTCGAACCCAATATTTTCAACCCCAACCTCCGAGACACATTTTTTTTTATGAACGACTTCTCACTTCCATTATCAAAAAGGCAAAATATCTTATCCGATGAAGAACGACCTATAATTTCGGCCTTCACACATTGCAATAAAACTCCACCTCTGTTATGAAAAACAGAATTTTTTTGAAGACGTAGTTTTTTAACGTCAACATTCTTTTCCTCCAAATCCAAATGCGAATTTTGCTTAGATTTTTCTAACTTAAAACAAATAGCACGTGCATGTCGACCTTTACAATACGAACAAACCTCTTTCTTGCACTCTTTAACATAACAACCAGTGTTGCAACAAATGAAACATCTCCCTTCTTTAATTAATTTAGCTCTTTTTTTCTGAACGCATAAATTCTCACACAAATCAGACATATGAGTATTCTCGAGAAACAAAATAAACAATTCGAAAATGCAGCCGTCAACAGTTCGTTTGCAGAGGAAAATGATTTATGAGATGGGTGGAATCGAGAATGACCTTGAACCCTTCGATTTGACTGTGGATAGCTATGAGACGTTCTTTCGAAATACTTAGTATTGGAATAGGAATTTTTATTTTTCAATTCTAGGTCATGCGGTTTTACTAGAAATTCTGTGCGTTCGCGACTTTCTACTTCGCTTCGCAAATATGCAATTAAATCAGTGATTTGTGATTGTGTTTCATTATGTTATTTATTATATTCTAATGCTAAATCAGGGGGAATAGCTTTCATAATTATCGGAAACAAGAGACAACTATAGGAATCGGGAGAGATTTCAAGAAATTCAAGTCCCCTTATATTAATTTCTAACTGATCATATAAATTTCTTAACGCAATAACATCAAACGATTTACGGACAGGGGTCAGATTTAACAAGCGATTCATATGAAAGTCAACAATAAGTTCTTTACGTCCGAACCGATTTTCTAAAATTTTCATTGCTTTTGCATAATTTTCCGATGTTAGAGTTAAGCCTCGTATAGCCAATTCTGCATCAGATGTGACAACCGATTTCAAATAGGAAAATTTGTCCACATCATTTAAACTCGAATTTTCATGTACTGCGGATTTAAATCTAGCCCGAAAACTACTGATATCCTTGCCCGAAAAAGATTCTAATGTGAATTTAGGTAAACGCGGTTGATTTGTTAAAATAGAACTAACTGTACTATTTAAAGGAAGTGTTATGTTTTGTGTGTGGTTGATTTTCCACCGAATTTTGAATAGCAGTGTTCGAAACTGATTCTACATAACGTTCAGCACGGATTTTCCAAATTATAAATTTATCTCGATATTCTTCGCGAGTTACGATTTTTTCTTCTAGACTCTCAACATCTATTAAATTCTCAATTTCCTTATCGAGTGTACTCAGCTCTTCAAATTTAGAAATTAATTGCATATATATCTCATGTACTGTTTTATCAGCTGTATTGCTTATTTCGGATTCTAATTTATTAATTTGTTTTGTCACGAGGATCTCGAAACAGATCGAGTCTTTTTCGTTCTTTCTAATATAGCCTTATTTGCTGCATCCATTTTAAACCAAAACACTATAATTGCAAACAAATATACAAATGACAACACCAATTCTGAATGCAACTTAGTACAACTTTCAAACAAAATTCAGCATAACAATATGCATACAAAAAAACAAAACTATACCAGAACAACCTTCCAAATACCGACAGTTAGGAATAAACCAAAATCAGAAATGATGAGAAATAAGCTTAACTAGACAAATACCGAATTCAAAGTTAGACAAAACGAAAGTACTCACCCCCCATCACGCAGCGAATGACCTTCCCGGCCGATGCACCATGTAGCGAATTATAAACGAAGCAATGTCCATAATTATTTCGAATACGAAAGGAGTGTGTATCCGGGCGAATTAGTTAAGACAGTCCACAATAAAATTCCATGAGATAATTTAGGTATAGTAATGTTTATTTAGATACGAATTGCCGCGATGCGGCTTACATTCTACGATACAAGTTACACACACACTAAACTAACGATCTTTACAATTTACACCAGCGCCCTCGCGTGGTCAATATTTCGGCACAACTTATATTGCAATATTAGTTGTGATATGTAGTTACATTCATTATTGGTTAAAATGTTCTAATAAATAGTGCAGATCAATAATTTTACTTTATCTGCTTATAAAATCCTGTTATATAAAAAGCTGTATTCCATTAATGAATTTGAAAAGTATTTAATATTATTTTTTAGAAAATTTTCTAGTTATTTGGGGTGAATGCAACCCTTCTTTTCACAACTGTTGCATGTCCCTTTGGGTCAGAGTAACAAATGCCCTCTATGCCAACAAGAAGTGCTTGTACAAAGAATAAGAAAATAACCCGATTTTTCTTTGTCGCTGCATTTATATTTTTTCATGGTAAAAAATGTATAAATCCACATGTATTTGTATTTTTTCGACCTCCCTTTTGAATTATATATTGTTAATTACAACATATATAATTGATACTTATTTCCTGTATCTAAAATACATCATTGTTTTTAGAACATAGTTCTTTTTTAGTTTTTTGATTTATTTCTTGAAATAATGTACTCAATAATTAAGAAATACTGTATATATTTAATATGTATCAGTATATCACATTAATTTAGAGTAAAAATGATTCTTCCTCAATAAATGTGGATTAAACATGTTTATTTTCTATTTGTACTTAATGCAGTATTGATAGTGTATAACGTGCTCATGATTTTAAGTATCTGTGAATTCCTGTTTTATAAAATTAAAAATACAAGAAGCTTGCCTTTTGAAATGGAATTAATTATATTATCTTGTGTGACTATAGTTTTACGAGTTCTAATAAATATTTTGTGTACTTCAATATAGCTTACGTATCTTAAGCCTTTTTTCGTGAAATTCTTCAAGTCCAAATATACACACTAATAAAATTTATTAAAAAGATTATGTTCTCCAAATTTGATGAAGATGTCTATTCTTCAATAGATCCATAGGTTTAAAAAATAAATTTCAAAGAATATTTTACTTGGGAGATGTTCATTTTTTTTTTCACTGTTTTGTATTGTTTTATGTATTTCTTCAAAATATTTCTTACGTAGATGAAATATTCCCAAAATAATATTAATGTAATTTTTTTTTTGCCAAGGAATTTTATTCCAAAAATATATATTTGAGTGAAATGATCACAAACTTCCTTTTGTAGAAAGAAAATGGGAACAATCTAATTTATAGATTTAGTGAAGCTACGCGTTAGAGAATACATAAGTTTATTTAAACTATTGAGATAAGAGGGAAAATGGGAAGTAAATTAAATGATGGAATAATAGTTTATGTAAATAATATTCTAATTTATTGAAATATTAAATTGTCACCGAAAATAGGGAACCAGTGGAACCTTAGCATGTTTATTTATATTTAATTCTTTAATATAATTCTTAGCTGAACTTTAAAAAAAAATTAATGGAAAGAACACCTATATTTTTAATTTTTAGATTAAAAAAACAAAATAATATTTATTTTCTTGATAAAGTACAAAAATGATAAAATCATTAAATGTGCCTCTGAGAGATATAGCATAACAATCTTTAGGAAAAAGCATACTTATTTTAATTCATTAATTCCATTTCATTTTTACTATATCCAGCAGACTTTTCTATAATGAGCTTCGTTTGTTAAAATACTGCCAAGTATTGAAGACAAAGAAAGTTATTTAATATCATAATTTATTAAAGATCAGATCATTTTAAGAATACTTGACACATAAGGTCTAAAATTGTATTGAATAAATAAAACTATCATAACTAATTACTATAATTTGCAAAAAGATCCATTTTATGTGAATAAATTTGTTTCTGTTACCCTTTTCAGGACCATGATCACATAGTATATGTTCACTTCAGAGAACACGGTATCATTTGCAAGATTGCGTTTTCCCCATTCCGAGGCCCGCGATCTGAACTTGAAATGATTATAAACTATAACTTTTAGTACATTTTATTACAGATATAAATTTTTAAATGGAGTTAGGTTTAACAGGAAAAAATGCCAAGTCCTGAATGATTTAGCAAAATCTTTTAAAATAAATTACTGATTGTTTAATGAATTATTTTACTTTAAAAGGTTAATTTTGAGCAATTTTTAATTGATATTTTTTAAAAATTTTAGCATAACTTTTCTAATTTAAAGTATACAATAAAAATTATCCTTTTTCATTCATTCTCCACTATAACAAATTGTTAATCACGATGAATGAAATAGTGACAAGAAATCAAGCTGATTAGAATTGCATAAATGGACTACTAGGAAACAACATTTTGATCTTAAAGTCTTTGAAATTCTTATAGGCATACAATAAGTCTTCATTTTTCCCAAGAGAATATTAACGTAACCAAACTATTAAATTGAGATTTTTAATAAACCACTTTTAACTGACATAACTTATTCAATTATCTTTCAAAGATTAGATTGTAAATAAAGCTATAAACTTCATCCAATTCTGTAATAAAGTTATTTAACATTATTATAAGTCCTTCCCTAGTAATACAACCATATTATGTATAAGTATAAAAATTTTCATTATTATAATTCCTTCTAAATTTTATACATAATTACATACAAATTAACTTAAACTTTAATTTAATAAGCTCCATTTATAAAAAATATAAATATTTCATTGTTTAGTTATAAATAATTTCATGTATAAATAATATTGAAGCATTAAAGAATGTTGGGCATGCTAAGAAATTTCTGAAGATGAAATATAAAACAAATTTTATTAAATCTTCTGTCATGTAAATCGATTATACACTTCCATGTTTGACATTGACACAATGAAATGAATTAAACACATATTTGAAAGCTAAATTAGATTGAAAAAAATAAAAAGATGATATTTACAAACATTTCTTAAAATAATGTGATGCATAAATTTAGAATGGTTAACGATAATTTATAACACAAAACAAATGTTTACACAAATTTTTTGATGTAATTACAACTATTTTTCTTCCAATGCTAAAAGGAGACGTCTTATGTTATAAAAATGATTTGATATGAAAGTTTATTTTTATGAAATTGTTGCAATCAGAAATATGAAGAAATGCCGAACAATTATATTATTGCTCCTGTAATAAAATAGAACAGTTAAGATTATGCAATAACCAATCATTTTAATATATAAATTTTAAGTACGAAAAATTGAATAAATTAGCCAGCTTTACAACTCAACATTACAATTAGTACACAAATACCACTCAGTGCACACAGATATGCATGGTACCTAGAAATTAAAATATTTTAATAAATTTTTATTTTTACAAAAACAATACTTAAACATCTATTCTATATCAACTAATACTATGAAATTTACATTTTTGTCAATTTTTCAACTCATACAAATATTGCTTAAAATCTTTTTTTATATATATATAAAATTAAACATTGAAACTTTTTATTCCGTGCCATTCATGTTTTTTTTTATCTTTTGTTGGAGTTTCACATAATTGATTATTGACACAAATTTAGTATAATATATATATAGTCACACAATAAAAAAATAATAACTTCGCCAAGTATATTAACTTTCTTGTAAAAATATTAGCATATGCATTAGTCCTCCATTTTTTTTTTTCATATAGAGCCAAAAAGGTGTAAAATATTGATATTAGACTAAAGTAGCATCTCAGAAACATGTGATGCAAGTAATTAATTTAGATCTAGTATATAAGATTGATGAAGTATTAAATTTTGGAAGAATATTTTCAGATAGTACTATAGGTGCAAACTATTTTTTTTTAGTAATTCAAGAAAAATGAATTTGTTTTTAATAAAAGCTTAAATTATACTTTTAGACAATTTCTGCTTGAAAGTTTGCAATCAGAAGCATTCTCCCCTTCCCCCTATTATTCCTTGCCATTTCTGTAGCTTCTTGCAGTGATTTTTATATCTTTTTTACTATTATATGCATGACATGTCCATTGCTTGAATGTTTGTCATACTCTTTAAATTTGTGTTTGTTACAAAAATAAAGAATAATGCACATACACTATATATCAACTTCATTCAACCACTTCAGAAAATATTAGAAAACTTACTTTATATGTCAAGATATTTACACATATTTTTTTTAAATTCTACAACAAATATCATAATTATGACTTTAAAGTTAAGTTTTAAAGTAGAATTTACCTTTGAAGAATTCCACCCCATATGTTTTATCTTCACTGACCATTACTATTGTTATTAGGCTTCGTAACTATTGGATTAGAATTTACTTCAGTAGTTATAGGACTTGGTTTGTTCAAAGTAGCAATAGGTCCTGAAACCTTAACTGAAAAAATAAAAAGTTTATAAAATCATTAATCGAAATATGAAGTATTAACTACTGGCGAGAAATATATAATATATAAACAGTGGCATAATGAACATTTTGGCCCCCTGCAAAGTCAAGTTTGCTGCTGCTAAGTGGAATTTTACAGAGGGTAGATACTTGACGGTAGTCAGACTTTGGAGTCCACTAGACCCTGGTCTCCCCCCACAGTGTGGGGGTGTATGTTACGCCACTGATTCTAAATACCAATAATTTTTAAACAAAAAGTATACCATTTAATAGAATCAAAGAGAAAGCCCTTTATTACATAAAATTATTTTTTATTTTCTAATGAATATATGCATATATATATATATACACACACAACAATTCGTGCTTCTTAATCTTGCTTTCATTAAGAATATAAATTTATGGAATATAAATTTGGAAAATAATAAAAGAAATCTTTAAGGTATATTATAACAAAAGGAAAAATGAGACACATTCATTTATTTTCAAAAGTGCTTATGCATACAAAAATTGAAACAATAACTAATTGGCAACTAAATTTATGCATATAAATTAAAAATATAAAACTATGTATAAAAAAACTCAGTTTACTAATTACAACATTAAAAACGATTATTTCTAGTATTCAAAAATTAAAGAAAAGCGAGAAAAATTATTATTGTTTAATTTTTCATGAAATTCAATAAAATTTTGGGGAAAAAATATATTAATATCAATCAGTGCATCACAAATTCAAAAGAAATACAATAGGCTCATTTTTTTTGAAATACACAACATGAAAAAAAAACCACATAATATTAGAGTAAAATGTGTGATCAGTTTCAACATGGAATGTGATCACCTTTAAAGCTATAAAAATATGATGGCAATATTCCATGCTCAAAACGATGATTAACAGCAAAGCCACTAATAAATTCAAAGACTCTGATGAGATGTATTAGTGCACTTAACTTATCCTTAGCATCTCCCTAAACATGCTCAATTGGGTTTAAGTTAAGTAAATATGTTCGCAATAGTCCACTCATGAAGTTAATTCTCTACCAACACAGCTCTTTGTGCTCTAGCATAAACATCTGAGTGAAGATTTAACCCAAAGGCACCAGCACGAGGACCAACAAAAAGATCAAGAATATTATTTTTTATAATAAAGCATTTAAGGTCTCTTGGGACAATACACAAGTCAGTAAAACCATTCAAGAAGATTCTAACTGCCTCCACTACAGCTATTAAATCTGTCTCCCAAGGATCATTGAGATAATAGCTGTGAAAGCTTGCTTTTAATCTTGTATCTACAGATATTAAGCAATAGCAGCTTTGATATAATATGCATACCTAATGCAACATTAGTTTTACATATGCAAAATAATTCATGCAAATTTTTACTTACTATTGATAGTAGTTGCACTTATTCTCCTTTTCCCCTCTTAAATATTGGAAATCACAATATTTTAAACTTTATTTACATCACCATTGCTCAGCAGCAGAGGATTACAAAAAACATGAATCAATTTTGGTCACAAAATGTAGCTAAAACCTTAATTATCAACATGAAACTTTTGATTGTTAAAAAGTGGAAAATATTCTACATTGTGTTGTTTTTTATATCACAAGGATAAATAATATTCAAACGTCAACCTTAGATTCACTTTGAAATGGCAGTCCATTCAATTTTACCCACTGAATCTAAAAATTTTATCCAACTTCTATGTTTATAGATTTTGTAAATAAAAAAATTCTCATGTCTCACATTTTCATAACATTGGCTTTTATATTAAAAAATGATTATTTTGCTGAATTCTGCAGTTTTTCTTTTGTTACACATAGAATAAATGCCTTTTTCAAAAAAGCTTAAAGATAATAGAAAGAAACCAATGACAAATCATTAAAAAAAATTTTAAATCAACATTTGCTGTGGGATTAATTCATATGAAAAAAGCTTTCAATAATTTAAGTTAGATAAATATCCATATAGTTCAACAAAAAACTAAAAGTTTTTGAAAATCCTTTAAATATTTGACAATCTTAATACATTTAAAGAATAACGAAGAAAGCTTTTTACCTGAATTAGTAGGTACACCAGAAGGGCGAGAAACAGTTTGAGTCTGTCAAAAAAGTTCAAAGCTAAATATGCAGAAAAAACATGCCATATGAAAGATTTAAAAATATAGTTCTGTGTGTGTGTGCATAACTTTTCATAACTTAAGATTTTTTTCATTAGCTAAACAAGTGGCTAATTATATATATATATATATATGTAGATATGCTTTTCTATACTTAATTCTCATGAAAGCAGATGAAAAATTTACATTAGTTAAATGCATGATTAGAAATTTAGAAAAGAATGCATGCTACTTACATTTCCATTGTTTCAATAAACTAATATTTAATTTACTAGATTGTTTAGTTAAGAAAATTAAAAAGAAAATTACATACTCTGGTCTCGTTTAATAGTAACAAAGAAATAACATTATATTTTACTTTTTATGTGACTGTTCAAGCATAGAAGAAAATTAGCTGTTAAATGTGACAATATGAAAATGAGGTTTCTGAACTCTAGCAAATGTACTTATTCAACTATATTTATTAAATGAAATATTCATTTTTTATTAAAAGCTAAAAAAAACATTTCATACAATTTCAACAAAATGCTTTTCCTTCGAAAGAAATCACAATTTTTTTACAAAAGACAATATATTAAAAATTTATTTTTAGGTCAATAATTTATAGAAATAATTAAAATGAAGTTATCTATTTCCGGAGAGTTACTCATTACTATAATAGAAACAGCAAAATTTGCAACACTAACAATTAAATAGTTATGATTTGGGTCATTTATTAATAAAATAAAGAAATCCATTCAAAAAACATATTTTGATCCCAAATAAAGCAATAAATACAGTAACATTAATATTTAATTCAATGGGACAAATTAGTTGCACTATTTGTTGCTTTAGGTAGGTAAAATAATGAGAACTTTTGCCATACAATTACAAACAATACAAAATGTTTAAACATTTGGCCAATTTCATATAATATATAATTATACATTTAAATAATAGGCAAATCAGAGGCGTAGCTACCCCTGTATCATTGATACGGGTTCCAAAATACATAACATTTTGCAACAAGTGTCATTTCTTTTTAAAAAAAGAGCTGGTTCACTCCTAGGAGAGCCCACACCCTTCACGCGAATTACTTTGGTTGGCGATAATTGCGCCATCTTGGTAACCCTACTTTTAAATACTATAATAAGGCAACCTTAACTATTTCTAGCATTTTCGCATTTTGTGGGCGCACATTTCAAATTTCATTTTGTTGTTGGGCTCTGGGCTGGCTGCGTGTGTGAGGGAATAAACTTGAGAATTTTTTACTTTGTTGAATGTGAAAGGTAAGAAAGAATTGATTGAATGGTGTACAAAGGAAAGATTGATTGCTTCGAGTTATGAATGTCCTAAGTGTGATAGGCTAGATGTAACATGGTCGGCAATAAAATGCTTTCTTCGAAATCGTACCATCCACATCGAATGTATGTTCAACCATTACCTCGCAGAATAAATATGGCGGCGCTCACACGGTTATTCACTTAGCGATGAGACCTTTAAGGCTATTTTAAAATCTGTTGTTACGCTGTACCCTCCACTCGGAAAAGATCTGCGGTGAGGAAATATGTGTTTTTATTTTTTTTATCTTAAATGTTTAATTTCTGTATTGTTTACATATATTTTCATTACACATCCACCTTATCCCGCTATATTCCCTTGCCGCCTTTGTCGGTTTCCCTTGGCGCCATGTTGTTCTGTCTTGGTGCTTCTTTCGGATTGTATCCAAGGGTGTGGACTATCGTAGGATTTTACCAAAGAGCCCCAAAGGAATTTTGATACAGGGCGCAATGAGGACTAGCTACGCCAGTTAGTCAAATAGAATAATAATTTTTTGCTGGGTAAATAATTATTTTTAATATTCACAAATTAATACCAATATTTTTCCCACATTAAAATGTCTTTCCAACAAATATAATTAAATTATAACTAAGTCAATTGTAGCCACTTCATATATTGACATAAAGTTAAAAATTAAAATGTAATGTTATACTACAATAAAAAGCTGCTTAAAAATATAAATTCTATATATATATATTTCCCGCTACTCTTTTTTATCTGCACAAAGTTAATGCACACACTGTTAATATATTGTTTGCAATACACATTTCCCCCATTTCATTGTACTTTAAAATCACTAGTTTATGGTTGTTGAATATTTGATAAATAACTGTATTTTTCCCTTATCGTTCATAATATTTTAAAAACACTCCAAAATTCTAAATGGTAAAATACATAATTAACAAAGAGTAAAAATAATTAATTTATAATAAAGATTGTTACTCTTTTTTTACGGGACTTCATGCGGTAATTGCAAGCAGTTAGACTATAACGATCTGGAGGAAGTCGTGAAACAGCACCAGACTTAATTTGTGGAAGAGGTAAACTATTTTTATGTTTGGCCATGCTGGCTGTGAGCTGCAACAAAACATATTAGTAAATTATTTATAAGAAAATATAAATGAGACATAAAAATTCATTTAAAAGAATACATTAAGAACAAGTATAGCCAACGCCATGTGTAATACTTCAACAGTTTCGAAAAAGCTTTATTAATGTAACCTTTTTATTTTCCAATAAAGGGTCTGCAAGAAATTTTGATACCAGGCCCATTCATTACTAGCTATGCCAGTGATTAAGAACAACAAAAAATTTCTCAGCTGAATTGCAACAAAAACATTAATTTTCTTGTAAAAAAGCTTTATTACATTTTTATTGCTTATTCCATCTTTGACCATTGATCACAGTTCAACCCCTCAGAAAAATAACTGATTAAATTAATAAGTAAATTCACTAAATAAAAGACAGTTAAAGTTACATATTTTTCATGATTTAGAAAGTTTAATTTGATTTAACTATACACAAAGCTAATTATATACAGACATAAAATTTTATAACATTTACAATGCAACATCTGGAAAAATTGGTGAGATTTCGGTTTTTCATATTTTCCCACATCTAGCATACTTCTTAATGTACATTTAAAGTAGTTTAAAAGTGGTCAAAAGCTACAAAGTCACTTATATAATATAGCTTTCATCATTTTGAATCTCTCTATTAAAGGGCCATATACCTTACTAACCTCTTGCAGTATTTGAGTTTGTCCCTGTTGTAGAGGTTGAGACATGGAAAATACACTCTAGAATATTTTAAGATTTGAAATGTACATTTAATATACTTGCATTCCATTCAAAAGGCATTAAATTTTGATTTTATTCATAGATCATGCTCTCACATAAACATTTTCGGTTGAAATCCCGATAACATCATCAAAAGGGAAGAATATCACATTTGTTGCAAGTAATTATTACTAACAGAAATATATAATTGCAATTTTTTAAAAAATTAAATTTTTAATCATAAATAAAACTAATAAGGGTAAATTTTCACTTACTTCCTTACCAGGAGGGCTTGTAAAAGTTTTATTCTGATGATGGCTTATAGCAAGAGCAACATCAGTAGAATCAATAGTTTCTTTATTGGAATGATTTGAAATTACCTGAGCATCCAGAATTACACTGCTAACATACTCTGAAAAAAGAAAAGTCGCAAAAATTTTAATGCAACAAATAAAGTCTGTTACACTGATTAAGTAAAATGTAAATTTCACGTTAATAAATTAATTTTAAAAAAATTAAAATTTATCGGAGCAATAAAATCAAATTGAAAGTGTGGATGTTTTATTAAAAAAAACTTAAATAAACATCTTTTTCAATATAAACCATACTTTTTTTAATTCTAAATGCAGAATATATACAAACTTATATAATTCTTTCTAATTTATGATTTTTAAATGAAATATCAATATGTTAATGTTGGAAAAAATGGTACCTGCATATTATTGCAACTGTATTGGGGACATTACACGAAACTAAGCACATGATTGCCAACTTGGCAAACATTGGCATTATTGCAATATGTAAGTATTGAAACAATACATTTAAAATTGGTACCAAATGTTTACATCAACAAAAGGGTAAATTAATCCACAAAAAATATAAAATGAATTTTACAATATTGATTTATATGTTTCTTTTATAAAACATGAATGCTATTTTTAAAAAATTTGTAATGATATCGCAGCTTTACTACTCAGAACATAAAGTAAATGCACTCATAACCAAAATTATCTTTACTAACCCAAAAATAATATTCCATGAAATACCAATTCAATGCAATCGATTTTTCTGTGAAAAGTGTTAAGTACAAATCTAATTAGCATAATTTAATCAAATGACTTCAGTTTTGTAAATCAAGATGAGAACACTCCTGGTCAAAATTCAACCAAAAGAATAATAAATAAATGTGGTATAGCAAACTTTTTCATATTCCAAAATGGCCACAAGATAGAGCTGTGGCCAATTTTCGAAACACCACTGGTCATGACGGCCTATTCATGCATATAAACATGATAATCATTGCCCAGTCCCCTTTGTAAACTGTGGATCTCCAATGAAGAAATGGATGCCATTTATTCGGCATACTGCCGTGCACTCAGCTCTGGATCCATGTTGAGCAGATATTGAGAGCCCAGACACAAAATGTGTGATTTATAGATTATAATGAGGACTTGCAGATGTTTATTTTTTGTTGTTGCTGTTTCTCGTTTTGTTTGCAGTTGTCTTGTTATCCACCATTGGAAATAAAGAATTAAAAAAAAAAGATTTATGTCATCCAATCAAGCCTTTGCAAAAAGTGAATACCTAAATAAATTTTGGCAATATAGCATTTAATTTCAATGTATAAGGTTTAAAAAAAGAGATTTGACATGCTGATTCATTATTAAATATGTATTACATCCATTTATACATCTCGGTTTGGTCCTAGGAGAGCCCACACCCTTGGCACGAATTATTTTGGTTGACGATAATTGTGCCATCTTGGTAACCCTAGTTTGATACACTTGATATGGTAAACCTAACTATTTCTGGAATTTTCGTATTTTGTTAGCGGGTATTTCAAATTTCATTTTGTTCTTGGGCTGTAAGTATAGTTGCATGTGAAAATTAATATACCTTAGAATTTAGTACTTTATTGAATGCGAAAAGTAAGATAGAATTGATTGAATGGTGGATTGAATGGAAGGATTAAATGCTTCGACTTATGAATGTCCTACATGTGATGCGGGAATGAGATTAAACGAACAAAAGAACTTTCTTCGAAATTGTACCAGCCACGCCGAAGGTTTGTTCGAACTTTACCTTGCAGAATATATATGGCGGCGCTAACGCAATCATTTGCTTAGCGATGAGACGTTTAAGGCTATTTTAAAATCTATACTGTACCCTTCACTCGGAAAAGATAAGCAGTAAGAAAGTAAGTGCTGTGTTTTTATATTTTTTAATCTTAAATGTTTAATTTCTGTGTTGTTTACATATATTTTCATTATGTATCCACCTTATCCCGCCATTGTTGTTTTCGATTGGCTCCATCTCGTTCTGGCTTGGCACTTTTTTCTGTTTGTCTCCAAGAATGTGGGCTCTCCTAGGATTTCATCATACATCTCTTTTAATATCAATATCTCAAAATTTTAAACAAGCTTCAAAGTTTAACTATTTTTTTTCAAGTAAGCTTTCAAAAGTTATAAAATAGATATGTAAATACAGAAACCATTATAGTGACATTAAATTACAGATGGATTAATTTTTGGACAAAAATGATTATTGGAACAGTCAAGTATCCAATTCGCATGTTATTCTAAATAACAGCTTCATTTCCAAATTAAACCCTGAACTTATTAAGTTTTGGATATTTTAAAACTTGAATTTTTTTTCAATGCATTTGATTTTTCCATTTTAAAGATTTAAAATGAGTTTCTAAAAAAAAACTATAAAAACTGATACAAACAAGATAAAAGAATCATGAAGAAACATTTTGGAAATTAAGATATAAAACGTTCATAACCAAATATTAATGAAAGGAAAATATTTCATGCAAAACACCCAATTTCATTTGATATATTAATTCAATTTAGTTATTTTTAATTTTGTGTAAAACTTTCAAAAAATCTATTCTTATTTTATTACTGAAATACATGAAAGGATATCACATGGAAAAGCAAATTTACTAAAAACACATTCAATTTTTTTTTTTTTAAAAATCACATTTTCAATATTAAATTGGCCTCCCCTGCATTTGGAGTTAAATTCATATAAGAAAATTTGGTACTCGCAATATTATAATAAAAACATTTCTTACTGTTAGTGAATTCTAACATGTGATCTAAAACTCTGTCTTCGTATTCTTCAATTCCTAATTCTTTTAAAATTTCAGCTACAACTTGAGCATCTTTCGGAATGTTTTCCCCACTTTCCATTGTTAAAATTTGAAAAGTATCACT
>BMAU01019186.1:240000-254355 GCA_019973935.1 Trichonephila clavipes | reverse complement strand
GAATCAGGAATACGGTAATTTCGATATCGGTAATTTCATTATCACTGGAAATATATTCAAAAGAAGGAATCTGTCGAACAATTAAGGAACGAATTTTATGAATATGTTTACAGAGTGCGAGATTATCAGAACATTCACATGTATACAAATACATCCACAAAGATAAACACGTCTGTTTTATACACCTACAACACCACTGATCATTATCTGAACATGTTTCCGCAACCTTTTTAACTTCGTAAAGTACATCCCTGTTTGCGATTTAACAAACCATGAATTTGTCGACTTAACATAAATATCTCCATCAGGAATCCTTAAACCATTGTTGTGCCGTTTATAATATGTTGGAGGATAAACACTGGTGGGCGTGTCAGTTATAATTCTGTATTTTGATGAGATAGAGATACATATTGTTACGTAGATCCGAGGGTTCAAAGATTTTATGCAAAACAATCACTAAAAAAAACAGTTCTTTAAGAGCGATGCGAATTTACTATCGAAAATTCAATCCTTTAAATACAGGATTCAGCAGGCAGGGTAAATATCCGAAGGTCTTCACACCTTCAACAGCAATCAAACACAGTCACCAGTGTTTAAAAATTCACGTAAGTAAAGATTATTCACAAGCACAGCCGAGCGAATCGCTAGTCGAAACAATCCTCACTACTCGCTGGCTTAATCAAAACTCATTGCCGTACCGGCGAGCATCCTTTTTATATGCGCGACAGAAACTTCTAGAAATATAACCGCTCGTGTCATTGAACGTGACACTAGTGGAGAGATCTACAACTTTCTAGAAGATTCCAGAGGGTTCCGAACTCGCCAACATGGTCGCCAGTGACGCCAAAAATTATGCCAACTTGGCTCTACCGCCAAGATTTCGAAGTTCTCATTGAATCGCCATTATAACGTAAGGGGCGGCACTGTTTGTGAGTAGTACATTTTTTTTATTGAAAACAATTATAAAATCCCTGTGCAGCACAAAGTATCACATGGGGCTTACAGAAGTAAGTATTAAATACACATTCAAGGGAAATAAACAATTAAAAAAAACAATTTTTAACATGAAATAAATATAACAGAGAAATATAAATGCACTAAACACTCAAATACAAATTATTTACACTATTTACACAAAATTCATAACACTGCCTCCTCCTCAAAGACTGCACGTCCCGTGGAGTACAATCCCTGAGTAAGAGGTATCTATAATAATCGCATATAAAGTAACAAATGTATTCCACAGCATATACAATTCAAATAAATCGAAAGCACAGAAAGAGATGTAAACATAAATTCCAATATTAAAATAAAACTAAGGAATTAGAAAAGAGAAATAATTAATGACCATTGTCTGAACTTAAGGATCTTATTCATCTTGGCCAAGATAAGGGGCTAGCCTATTGTAATGTATTACCTTTGGTTTTGAGTGTGGTGATTTCTGTATCCGCACTACAACGTCATTCAGTCTTTTTAGGACTGTGTAAGGACCTTCCCAGTTGGTCTGCAGCTTCGGAGAGAGTCCTTTGCGACGTTTCGGATTCCATAACCACACTTCGTCACCTTCGTGGAAGTCATGTCCGGTTGCTCTTGCGTCTATTCGGGTCTCCATCTTCTCGGAAGCCATGCCGATTCTTTCTCTAGCCAGATGATGCATTTCTTCCATCCGTGCCTGGAGTTTCTCTATATACTCCTCGGGCGCTAAGGGTGCATCTGGTGGCCGGCTGAACAGAAGATCTGCAGGCAGACGAAGTTCACTTCTAAAGTGCATTTGGGATGGAGAATAACCGGTTGTCTCATGAACGGCACTCCTGTAGGCAAGCAAGAAAAAGGGCAGCTTCTTGTCCCAGTCCGGTTGATTACTGGATACCAGGAGAGAGAGGCCGTTCAGAATGGTCCGACTGAACCTCTCTACCATGCCGTCAGACTGAGGATGCAAAGCCGTTGTCTTGGTTTTGTCGATGGCGAGTATTTCACACAGTCTCTTGCAAACTGCAGAATCGAAGTTTCTAGCTTGATCGGAGTGCAGTTGTAGAGGGACCCCGAATCGTGAGATCCAGTGTTGAACTAGAACCTCTGCAACAGTTGAGGCCTCTTGGTCGATAATAGGATAGGCTTCAGGCTACTTAGTGAAGTAGTCCATGACTACCAAGATGTTGTTGTTGCCATCTGTTGATCTCGGAAGTGGGCCTAGGATGTCAAATGCTATTCGTTCGAAAGGCGCTCCCACATTATACAACTGCAGTCTTCCTCTAGTCCGTTTTCTGGGACCTTTGCGTGCAGCACAGAGATCACATATGCGACAACACTTTTCGACGTCACTCCACACATTGTTCCAGTAGAAGCGCTCACGAACTTTTTGTAAGGTCTTCATAACACCAAAATGACCTCCAGTTGGACTACCATGGAGTTCCTTAAGGACTGTTGAAACTCTTGTCTTTGGGAGTATTAATTACCACCTGAATGTTTTTCCATCGTCAGACTCCCATTTTCGATATAAAACACCATTTCTCAGATGAAGAGAGTCCCAGAGAGCCCAGTAACGCTTCGTTGTAGGATGGAAAGGGGGCGATGTCTTGCCAGCTGGGCTTTTCGTCGGACGGCTCTTTGAATTCTATGATTGCCTTATCTCGGGATCAACCCGTTTATCTTTCTCCACGGGTCTGATTCTGATGTTGATGGCGTTGTAACTTGGCGGACTACTGGATCTATCACGCCAAATTTCTTTTCGACTCTCCAGCTGTATTTACTGTCCTCCGTACAGGGTCTTCTCGAAGGGGCTTCAATATTTCCATGTGCTAATCCTTTTTGATGACTACACAGTTTCTTTGATTCGATAACATTTGCACGTAGGGGATCTTTCTGATTTACTCAGGGGCAGTTATTTCTTAGGTGTCCTGCTCCACCGCACCCCCCAGCACTTGGTGCTGCGATCTTCCTTATTGTTTCGGGGGAAGTTACTTCTGAGATGCCCTGATTCACCACACCCCGGCACGTGATGTTACGTCTCCTCCGGTTCTGACGTTGAGCTATTAAAGCTTGCATTTCCTCTATCAATTTCTCAATTTCCTTTATACATCGAGATTCACAGAGCTCATCTGTCGTTACTTTAGCTTCTCGGATGGAATGGTTTTCTGTGCAACTGGCTTGAGTGGCGGCCTCAACTTTCAGGGCATATAACAGTGCAGATTTAAGATCTTTGATCTTTTTTGAGTCTGCAAAACTTCTGCAGCTTCTCCTCTAAGGGATGCTACTAGCTGACATGATTTGACCTCTTTAGTCCATCGATTGGCTTCAGAAATTATACCAAATTAAATCTTGTACACCTCCCAGTTGGTTTTTCTGTCATAGGTGTACAGTTTCACTGATACTGGTGAGGCAGGTACAGATACTGGAGCAGCAGGGACAAACTTTGTTTCATTCGCCGCATTCCCGCAAGCTAAAAGCTTCTTTTCAAAATCTTCTACTCGTTGTGAAATAAGGCTAAAATTTCCAGCCACTCTTTCATATCTTTCCTCAACTTGCTATATTTTCTTTTCTAGAATATTTCTCAGCTCTTCTTGTCTTTTCTCAACATTTCCAGTAATGTTTTTCAAGGCATTGATGCCTTCCAACAAAGCCTTCAGTTGTTCATCCATCACTCCTGTTATTGGCATAAAATCCCACTTCTGACACCAAACTGTTACGTAGATCCGAGGGTTCGAGGATTTTATGCAAAACAATCACTCAAAAAAATAAACAGTTCTTTAAGAGCAATGAGAATTTACTATCGAAAATTCAATCCTTTAAATACAGGATTCAGCAGGCAGTATTCACAGGGTAAATGGTAAATATCCGAAGGTCTTCACACCTTCAACAACAATCAAACACAGTCACCAGTGTTTAAAAATACACGTAAGTAAAGATTATTCACAAGCACAGCCGAGCTAATCGGTAGTCAAAACAATCCTCACTACTCGCTGGCTTAATCAAAACTCATCGCCGTATCCGCGAGCATCCTTTTTATATGCGTGACAGAAACTTCTAGAAATATAACCGCTCATGTCATTGAACGTGACACTAGTGGAGAGATCTACAACTTCCTAGAAGATTCCAGAGGATTCCGAACTCACCAACATGGTCGCCAAAAATGATGCCAACTTGGCTCTACCGCCAAGATTTCGCCAAGTTCTTATTGAATCGCCATTATAACGTAAGGGGTGGCACTGCTTGTGAATAGTACAATTTTAACATGAAATAAATATAACAGAGTAATATAAATTCATTAAACACTCAAATACAAATTATTTACACTATTTACACAAAATTTGTAAGAATATCATTCTCTATTTTTAACAATGTATCAATTAAATTATCCACCCTGTGCTTAAATTTACTGGTCTTTAATTTATTGTGAAAAGATTCACAATACATATTTGTATCTGTATAGGATTGTGGAAATTGACGATGTGTGACATACTTTATAAATCTGTTCTATTATAATAATAATTATCAAAATATTTAATAAAAGCAGGCTCTTTATCAACAAATCCAACTCTTAAATTTTCCATCTCATTTGTTTAAACTTAGTTAAATTTAGCACTACCAAAGAAGCATAAATTTCATTTTGTAACGGTTCTCTTACGTCATTACTGGGTAAACCAAAATAATGGATAAGATCTCGGGGTAATTTAAAATAGGTTTAATGACATAAAATTACACAGTTACAAAGGACAGACATTTAGACACAATACAGATTAAACATTTAGAGGAAATAAGGGAAATTACATATATTACATAGTCCAGGATTGGACAGCGAGACAAGTAACGTTTACTCGTTCAAATCCCAACTTTCTCTGGCGGTACTACAGAGCTTCGGTCGGTAATGCTTCCGTTACAAGTACCATGTAAGATCGTCTTGTGGGTGAATTAATCAGCCCTAATTAACCGGATTTACCGTTTTATTATTTCCTTCAAAACACATCACTATACTAATAATTTCATTTACAATTAAAATTTACATCAGGAACTACAAGCAGCTTCCTCCATTTCACGTTCGAGACTCCTTCTCTGCTTCCCGCTCAAAAACCAAAACAGTTCACAGCAGCGCCCTCTTTCTAGTCTATCGTGTGCTAGGTGTCAAGCCTCCTAGTGTACTATGTGCCACGCCGTTACAGTCTAATTATTTCCTCCCATCCTGGAGAAAACTTTTCACGATAGTTGAGTGGAAAGTTTTACTGTGATACCTGAAAAATACTTGACATAGGATCAGTTTGTGCAGCAGTAGAGAGTTAAGAATTATTTCTTGAAGTCATTTTCTTTTAAAAGGAGATAAAAATATTTTAAAAAAATTACGTGCAAGTACCTGTTCTATCCGAAATTAGAACCTTATTTTAAGGAAGGCATTAAACTTATCCCTACTAATCTATGTGAACTTTAACATTACAAAATATCATTTGGTGTAATACTGCTACCAAATGCAAACCTTAAAATACAAATACAAATTATCAAAAAATTAACATACAAATATCAAACATTTTTTTAAATATTAATACCAAAATTTAAAATAAAAAATTCCAAATATCAAAATACAAGTACAAAAGTTTAAAATACTAATACCAAATATCAAATTTTAAAATACAAATACAAAATATCAAAAAAATTAAAATACTAATATCAAATATACAAATACCAATCATTCCAGACAAAAAAAATAATAAATAATACAAAGAAAATTCTTATTTTTCCATCAATTCTCTTTACAAATGTGTGGTTTTTTTCCAAGTTTTAAGGGATACGACTTAAACTATCAGCATTCTGATTCTGTTTTCCCTTCCGATAAGCAATCTCATAATTAAATGTTTGCAAAATTAAGGACCACCTTAAGAGTCTTGGATTAGTCCCAGTATTTTTCTCTAACCAGACCAAGGGATTATGGTCAGTTTGTATGACAAATTTTTGGTGTCCATCAAGATAACTTCATTTCAACTTTTTGCACGGCAAAAATAATTGCTGCACATTCTTTTCCGTAGTGCTATATTTTTGTTCTGCAAGCGACAGCTTTTTGCTCAGGAACATGATGGGATGTTCTTCGTTTTCACATACTTGCGACAACACAACGCCTATTCCAAGATTGGATGCATCACACTGAATGATGAAGGGTTTTGTGAAATCAGGGTTGTATAAAACTGGATTTTTAGATAGTCTTGTCTTGAGCTCCTCGAATGCATTCTGGCAAGAAGTGTTCCAGTCAACGGTTGATTTTCGATTTCGGCCCTTAAATAAATCTGTCAGTGGAGCTGCGATTACTGAAAAGAAATTCGGGAATATATCTTCTATAATAGCCAGATAATCCTAAAAAGGCTCTAACTTGCATCTTGTTAGTGAGGATTGGGAAATCTTTAATGACCTGAACCTTTAATTCTCCAGGTGTTCTTAAGCCTTGGCCTACCAAATGTCCAAGATATTTAACGTATGCTTGAGCAAATTGACATTTGGATGGCTTGATATGTAATTTAGCGGAGCGTAGGTGCTCAAATACATCTTTGAGATGTTTTAGGTGATCATCCCACGCTAGTGAAAAGATAGCTATATCATCTAGGTAGGGAACTGCAAAGTCTTCACAATTTCTTAATAAGTTAGCCATAAGTCGACTGAAGTAATAGGGCGCATTTTTCAGACCGAAAGGTAACCTCAATGGTTTAAAAGTTCCAAATGTTGTCTCAAACGATGCGTACTTTTGCGCTCGGGGACTCAGGGGTATTTGCAAATACCCTCGAGTAAGATCCAAGATAGAGATATATTTAGCTGTTGATACCTTTTCTAAAAGTTCCTCGATATTAGGCAAGGGAAAGAATTGTATCCGAGTTACTTTATTCAACCTTCTGTAATCGATACAGGGCCTTGCTTCCTTTCCCTGAGCTTCAACAAGTATTAATGGAGATGTAAAATCAGATTCTCCTGGCTCTATTATTTTCAGTTCTACCATCTTATTAACTTCTGATTTGAGAATTTCAATTTGTCGAGGAGACATACGATAAGGCTTAGCAACACAATTGCTCGTTCAGATTCTAATTCAATATCATGTTCAGCTAAATCGGTACATCCAGGAATATTCGAAAAAAGATTACTATATTCATATAAAAGTTCTTTGAGCTGTCCTCGTTGAATTTGAGATAATTTTGAATTTAACTGCACATCGCTGATGATTTTGGACCATCCCGACCTTTCGTTTTCAAGTTCCAAACTAGGTATGTCTTCTTTGTCATGCTTTAAAGGATTAATGCACAATAAGTTAATATTTTCCTCTCGTTGGTGATAAGGTTTTAGCATATTAACATGATAAACGTGGGTATTATCCTTCTCTGGGAATTTGACCACATAATTTGTATCAGATAGTTGTTGCACTATTTCTCCAGGGCCAACCCACTGAACAGATAACTTGTTAGGCCTGGATGGAGCTATGACCAAAACCAGTTCACCCAGTTGAAATAGACACCTAACGGTCCGGCGATCATACCACAACTTCTGTTTTTGTTTGGCATCTTTCATGTGTAGGATTGCCAATTCCTGACATCTTTTCATTCTATTAATGAGTTCAAATACATAACCCACAACACTGCTTTCTACATGCTCTTCTTCTGTCAGTTTCTCGTACAATAACATCACAGGTCCTTAGATTTTCCGTGAACTAGTTCAGCTGGTGAAAACCCAGTACTATCGTTATATAACAGTCCTTAGGGCAAAGAGGGCTTGAGGGAAGAATTTTCTCCCAATCTGGAATTGCCTCCAGACACAGGACACGAAGAATCCTCTTCAATGTTCTGTGCATTCTTTCACAGGATTACTTTGTGGATGATATACAGAACTTCTAATTACTTTAACTCCAAATCTTTCTAAAAATTCTGTAGTTAGTGCACTCATGAATGACATGCCTTGGTCAGTCTGTAATTCTCTTGGGAACCCCATTCGGCTGAAAATCTGTAACAATGCATTTACAACAGTTGTTGAGCAAAGGTTTGCTACAGGAATGGCATCAGGATACCTTGATGACATAAATAACGCCGTAATTATATATTTATTTCCTGACGGTGTCATTGGTAAAGGTCCACTTGCATCGATGTTAATCTTTGTGAAAATTTCAGTTATTACGGGAACAATTTTTAATGGGGCCTTCTTTTTATCTTGCGGTTTACCCACCCTTTGACATTTGTCGCATGTCTTTACAAAGTCCTCAACATCACTAAAGCATTTAGGCCAGTAAAATGTTTTGAATATGGCATCTTTCGTTTTAGTTACTCCTAGATGAGCTGCAGCCGTCTCGTGACCTATCGTCATCAAATGTTTTCTATACTTTTCGGGAACAACCAAACATTTACGTTTAGTGCCATCCTTATCTTCTTTTTAGAAAAATAGTAAGTTATTTTTGACAATATAATGATTTTTCTTTGAAGACCCGCTTTTAGCTTCTTCAAACAGTGTTTTTAATTCAGCACTGTTCGTTTGTTCCTTTGCAAAATCTTTATGAGATAATTTTATAAGATTTGATTCAAAAATTTCAGGTTGAATTAAAGGCAAAATATCCTCCAGTTCGTCCGGAGATTCTTTATTCTTTTCGTTACTTTCAGGAATAGTTTCTTCTGACATGTTAAGATCTTGTTTACTCTCTTCAGTCAATTTCTTCTGCGAACGTGTTTCCACAGCGTTCACCATATACACTTGTATTTCTTTATTCTTCTTCACTTCTTCAAACAATGCAGCAGTCTTATTTCCCAAAAGATATTTTCCTTGATCTAATGAATCTCTTAAAACAGCAGCTTTCGTAATCACATGACCAAACACAGTCCAACTCAACTTCAGCCATTGGAAGACACACTGCGGTTTCCTCCAGAGGAGTTCGAATCCACACAGTTTCATTTATAAACATGGAAGGCTTTACGTATTTTTTACATATTAAATCGAGAGTTGCACCAGTATCTCGTAGTATAGGCATTTCAATTCCATTCACTGTTCTTAAACTTGTATATGGAGCCAATACATCAGTACCATTTCTAACAGTTTCATTAGACGCGACTGTTTCGTAATTCTTCTTTAGTTTATCACATTGTGGTTTGAGATGTGAATAAGACCCGCATTCATAACATCGAAGCTGTCTTCTCTCTTCTCAAAGTCTTTCTCGTGATTTTTCATGGACAGGTTCCTTTTTTATTTGAAATTTTGACTTGAAATCTTTAGGAGTTTCCTTTGGTCTGGCACCACTATAATTTACACCACCTTGGAATTTGTAACTATTTTTCTTAGGGATTTCTCTTCTGAAACTCTGTTTGATGCATTCATATTCGTCTAATTTCTCTGAAAGTTCATAGGGAGTTTTTAACTTGATCCAGTCATCAAGAAAATGCTCTCTTACTTCAGCTGGAACACGGTACTTCAATTGTTCAGTTATTAATAGATCTTTCAGTTGCTCGAAAGTTTTAACCTGCAATTCAGCTATCCATTCTGTAAAATAACTATTCAGCTCATGAGCATAATTCCTCCAAGACTTCTCTGCTGATTTTTGATGTCTGTAAAAACATTGCTTCAACTTTTCGCTGTTCAACCTGTACCTCTTCAATATAAGATCTTTTACAAAATCATAATTATTTGCCCTTTCGGTAGGTTCTCTAGCTAACATATTAGAGTGTTCTGCTGGTAAAACCGCCAACAAGTAGGCCACCCAATCCTTCTTTGGTACTTGAGCTAATTCTGCCTTCCTTTCAAAATTAATCAAATATAAACTAATCTCATCATGTTTTTCATCAAATTTAGTTGTGATTTGTGTCAATTGAATCTTAGAGGTCCAATTTCAACTCTTCTTCCAGATTCATCATTTAATGGTTGATTCTGCTGCGATAATTCTAATTTTCTCAATTCCAATTCGTGTTGTCTGGCCTCTCGAGCCATTCGCTCTTCTCTTTCCCTTTCCCTTTCTTCTTGTTTACTTCTTTCTTCCCTTTCTTTTTCTTCTTGTTTACTTCTTGCTCGTTCTTTCCTATCACTAATGACTCTGTCGAGAATTATCTTCACTTCCTCTTCAACATAAGATTCGCTATTTAGAATCAATTTTTTTATATCTACCACCTTGCTGGACTGATCTACTTCAACCCCCATTTCCTCACATACTGACAAATGATCAGGTTTATTACCTTTAGCTAAATATGCCATGATTTAGGGACTAACAAGATCAGAATGCTTTCCAAAAAGAAAATTAAAATAAGACGAGTAAGAAACTTATTTTTCGATATATTATTTAACTAAAAGTAGTTATCGATTTTGCACTGTACCAAAATATGCACAAATATACACTTAAATTATAACGAATACATACATATTCAGCCCTTTCGAATTCTATTTTTCAAAAGTTTCAAGTGATTAAAATATTTACGTAACTACAATACCAGAATATTCAAACAAGCACAAAAATAAAAAATAAACATTTCAATGCAAAACAATATCATACGCCTTAAGTCCAAATTATCTCTTCAAAATTTAATTTGTCACTCATTGTCATTTATTTTCAATTTAAAACAAACAAATGCGAGCAAATATGTTAAAAAAATTATATCTATAGAAATTCTACAACTTCACCCTTAACTCGAAAATAATAATAGATGTTTATATTTGTAAAAACAAACATATTTTTTATTGAAAATGTTTCAATGTTTTGACCACTTTTAAATCAAAGAACAACATTCAAATAAAATCTACAGATTTACTTTTTTTTTCAGAAAAACCAAACACTTCTATTCGCAACAAAAAAAACTATTATAAGACAATAATGAGTAAAATAATTCCGCTGGTATTGTGAATCCACAGAAACAAAAATTTTACTGAACAACTTATAAAAACAATTCTTATACGATTGGAATAGCTACATAATTTATGCATTTAACCTTGAGAACTTCTGAAACGTAATGAGTCAGCTTTTTTTTTCTCTCAGTAAAAGAGAAGTCATAAATATTTCATTGACTCAGCAAAATCAAAATTATTTCTACTTAAATATACACTTTATATATATATTTTTCTTTCACTGCACCTTCAAATCGTGCTATAATCACAATTTTCATAAATTATTTATCATTCACTCTTCACAAATTCTTAATATTGTGTGTGTTTACAATACAGATTTTTTTTAACACAGTTGAGAGAATCTTTTCATTTATATCTCATACATAGAAAACACAGTTTTAAATCAGAATACACTAACTAAAACTAAAAAAAGAACAATTTTATGTACTCAATTCAACCACAGACAAAATAAATTTTCTTCCTTTTTATAGGATAAATCTTTGTTTTTTATTTAAAAACAAATCATAAATTAACGAGAATAGCAGGGATAAGTAAAAAGCTTTAAAATAATCAAAATCCAGCATTTAATACAAAAAGTGAATTAAGAATGATTGCTGTATTTAATTTGTGCCCATATTTTAATACAAAAATTGAGATCAAATTTAAAATACGCCTGAAGGTACTTTCAGATAGAAAAAGTACTTACCCCAACTATTTCTTTTGTTGTTAAAGACACTGTTTTTAGTTTCGTCTCATCGCTGCCACCAGTCTGTAAGATCGTCTTGAGGGTGAATTAATTAGCTCTAATTAACCGGATTTACCGTTTTATTATTTCCTTCAAAACACATTACTATACTAATAATTTCATTTACAATTAAAATTTACATCAGGAACTACAAGCAGCTTCCTCCATTTTACGTTCGATTTGACGCTGGATGTCACTGGGAAATGGAACGCGAAGCGTTCCTCCATCCCATATCGAGATTGTTGATGTGTCCTTGTGTGGGTGGGCCTGCCTGAGAGAGAGTGTCCTTATTGGTGGTTCGAACGTGGCAAGTAGGCGTGGTTATGAGATCGAGGATTTTCTTCAATACGGTTTCGGCGGGAATGTCCAAATGTTGTCTAAAAGGCCTTGCTGTGGTTGGTCAATGACACTGCGAGAGTAGGCACTCAATTGGCTGCACTGATGCGTTGGAACAATTCATAGGGGAGGTCTAGAGAACTAGCCTGTGTGGGGTTGCAATTTAGTAAAGATTAAGTAAAATTAAGATAAAATTAAAATTGAAGAATTTAAAAAATTAAAGAATTTAGCAAGGGTAGTGGTCACTCGCCGGGTGGCGAGTGACTAAATTAATTGTTAGGGGGGATTGTAGGAATCTAGGAGGATTCTCCTAGGTCTCTTGAGATCTGGCATTGGAATATAATTATTGAGCAATTTTACGTTTTCATTATCTATATTGGGTAAGTTATTAAAGAAGGAAATAGCCAGTTTTTGTATATAGCTTTTAAAAGGAAGAATTTTAGTATCTTCGTAAATTTTAGAATTTCTGGTGTATCTATCTGCTCTAACAATATTTCTGATAATCGAGTTCTGAGCAACCTCGAGTATTTTAATATTAGAATCTGCTGCGTAACCCCACACAGGTGAACCATAAGTCAGAATTGGACGCAGAACGGCAGTGTAGAGAAGTAACTTATTGTACATATTCAATACTGAATTCCGGCTAATTAGGGGGGGGAAAGCTCTTTGAGCTCCCCGGAATTTATCTCGCGTTTGAATTATATGTTGATTTCATGTGAGTTTTTTTATCTAAGGTCAATCCTAAGTATTTAGTGCTCTGAGACCACTGGAGTTGTGTGGAGTATAGAGTAGGAGGTGTTGGTTTTGTTTTCCTTTTGGTGAAGAGTACTGCTATTGTTTTATCTATATTAATTTTAATTTTCCAAGTGTCGAAAAAAGTTTCTAGTAGTTTTAGGTGATTATTAAGTGCTAGTGTGATCGTTTTATGATTTTTATAAGTTGCAAGGGTGACAGTGTCATCACGTTCACGTTTTACGTTCGAGACTCTTCTTCTCTCCTTCCCGCTCAAAAACCAAAACAGTTCACAGCAGCGACCTCTTTCTAGTCTATCGTGTGCTAGGTGTCAAGCCTCCTAGTGTACTATGTGCCACGCCGTTACAATCGCCATCTACATTTTGGTCTTCGAATTAAACCGTGTGTTACAATTTCTAATTTTGAAACCAGAAACAAGATTATTTAATTGTTTTTTCCAAGCACGATGAAGGTGCCATTTGCAAAGCGAATGTTTAACACCTTCCCCAAATACTTTTTTAAATGCAGGGCCAGTTGTTTTATCATGAGTAATCACACAATTAATAGTTAAATTGGGCACCCTTTCTTTCAAACTGTCAAATAAACAATACATTGTTACCGTGTCTAATTTATTTGTAATAATATATATGAGCAACTGGGTAATCTATTCCATATTCATCTGGTACAATTAAATTTAGTAAATAGAAACCATACTTGTTAGTTTGGTGTGTGGAGTCAATACATGATATTTTTGAACAGTTCTTAATCATGATTTCTTTTTGTTCTGCTGTTTGTAAGCCAATTGCAAGAGAATTATTGGGTAAGATTTTTGAGCTAGTTGGTCCTTAAACTGTATCTTGCCTTTGGGGTTTATATAAAAGAACACAATCATGAGTTTCTTTTTGTAACTTGTTAATTAGAATATTGATAGAAACAGCATCATTTTCATGAGGCTGGGAAAGTGATTTTAAAGAATCATAGTATGATAAGTTTTTGTTTGTTAAAAAGATTCCTTAATGAGACATTTATCTCGATCATTTTTTATTTCCCTATTACCAGGTACATATTCTAATACTTTAGATTTCTCAATACCTATTTAAAGGTTAGCTTTAACCCTCCAACTCGACAGAACGGGTTTTTCCACCCTACTAGAGAGGCTTCGAAAACGGACCACACTGACTTTTTCCTAAGGCCGGGGACTCACCAAAAATGAACCAAACAGACTTTTTCCCCTTCAAGTAATGTGTTCAAAACCGATAAGGTGGTATTTTTCCGAATTCTTTTCCCCCTTTAAAGGTTTACGATCTTGAAAGATAATTAGAGACGGTCAAGGGGAACACAATGGGCATTGAGGGGGAACTTTTATGGGTCACGGAGAGACCCGTTCGCAATCGTAAAAATCTCGAAGAATTTCTTAAAACCCTAAAGTGTACGGAAATAAATTGCAAGTCAACGTGTTGAGAATTCTCTTGTTTTGTATTGCTCAGATAACAAATTATATTTGAATTTTGAATGTCTGAACATTAATTTCATTCAAAGAGAACTTCTCAAGTTTATATTTTGAATCTTCAAATAAAAGTATTTAAAGCATCTGGACAAATTTACAGTTAACATTTGCGCATATAAATAAATATAAAGATCCTTTTTAAAATCAAGTTAAAAATTATATATTTATGCATAATCCCTCTTCATTCATGTTCCATTAGTGGTTGACTGAAGAAAAGGTTATTAAAATT